>JACEGR010004326.1:0-89041 GCA_014170235.1 Listronotus bonariensis
TACTTTGGCATTCGAAGCTTTAGACACTACCATTATTTAATGGGTTGCCTATTATTACCAAAAGCATTTACTATAAAATATTTTCTATAAATAAAACTAATAAACCCCTTAAACATAAAATAAAAATAAATATAATTTGAAAAAAAGAAAATGTGTGTTTGCACTGGTAAGTAGAAACCTTTAGTTTGTTAAAAATATACTCCAAATATCTTTTTAACGGAAATTAAGCATCTGTCATATATACTTTTCAACACTAGTGTTGAAAAGTAGATATCAACACGCGTGTGATATGATTCGTTTTCTAAAGAATCAAGAAGTGCGTTTTATGTCATTTTCATATAATGTCGTGGGAAAAGATTTTTTAACAACGTTCCAATTCAGTGTCATACAATCAATGGTTTTCATTCAGTAAAAGGGAGCAGTTGCATATAATTAAAAATTAAATAAAAATATAATGTATTAGGCCTCGACTACTTGTTATGATAATGTATATTTATTTTTTTATGTTTGTGTCATTCTTCAGATTTTATTTTATTTTGGGGTGGGGAATAGGCGCGCGCCACTTACGATGGCTATAGCTCTAAGAAGGTTAGGACATATTTTAATAGAAAAGGGTCTTATTTTGACGGCAAATATAGGTAATTAAATTATTTTTATTGAATTTTTAAACACACTGTATTATCATTATACTAATTAAAAAATAAATAACAAAACTTCGTTTAAGTAGTCCATAGTATATTATAGAGTGCTTGTCTAAAGTCAGGGCCCCTTCTATCTTTTGAATTGTTTAGTATTTTCTCATAAGAATTGAGAACTTTAGTCAGACAACATAAATTAAATTTTGGGCAAAAAATGACAGATCTAAATATGAAACTCAGAGATTTTAAAGCTTCTGACAAGTACTTTATACCTCTAGAATAAAAGTCGATACCGTTACCCAAGATCATTTAACTAGGTAAGGTTGCCTCATTACGTCACATATGTACCGCACTGCTGGTTCCTACATAGCAAACAAGGATGTCTAGACGGATAATGCCATGAGGGCGAAATATACAATATTTAAAAACCAGCTAGAATAATCATTGTTAAATAATTTATTAATAGGAAATAAAGAAGTTACGGTAACAACTGGAATTAACAGTATTTAAAAGTATTTCTTTAATATTGACAAAAAACACAAACTACACTGTTAAAAACTTCATTAGATAATAAGCAAAATACATATGTGACGTATGGTCCGCCATGTTACGAGGCAACCTTACCTAGTCAAACGATCTTGACCGTTACCCACTAAAAATGGCGGTAGGTAAAAATAACCTGAATTCGGATGGTCATATTTCCGTTAGTTAGATATACTTAATATGGTATTTTCAGAAAGCCTTTATCTTTTTATTGGTGACATAATATACAGGGTGCGTCTTAAAAAAATATATAGCTTTAAGAAAATTGTATGTTCTAGGGTTGTAATGTACTTGTCCTCCATTTTTTAAAATGGCTTCTAACTCTTAGTTTGACATTTATTGCCCAAAATTTAGTTTATGTTGTCTTACTAAAGGTCCTCAAATTTTCATAAAAATCTACCAAAAAATTTAAAAGTTAGGGGAGGGGTTTACTTTAGACACGCACTGTATATATACAGGGTGGCCCACCATATTCGACACGGTCTGTAGCTGGATAACCATGGGGTTTTTTAAAAAAAATAAATACTGGAACATATACAGGTCGGATTAGACCACAGTATGAAATTATTTTAGTCTATACAGGTTGTCTCAAAAAAGTGTGACGTATCAGTCTGCCATATCATACATAGGTCAAATTAAGATCAAATATTGTACAGGGTGATCAAAAAATAATTTTAAGTTTTCAGAAAATCAAATAGCCATATCTCTCTTATTTTAAATGGAACACCCTGTATTTTTTTACGTCATATGATGACAAATAAAATACTTTTTCAAATGGTGTATAGGTTGCCTATACCTATCTTTTGTGATTTTTTCGTAAAATCTGTTTTTACAAATTTTTAGTCCAAATTTTTATTTAAATTAAAGTTGGCTGTGACAAAGCAGGCATTAATATTTTTCTTAAAAAATAACAACGACCATTTATTGATTACTAGTGTTTTAGTCGGTTTAAAAAAAATTTCAATGATTTTAAATAAAAACCCTTCTTCTACAACAAGATGATATAATACTGGTAGGATGTGAAAAAAATGGTTTACTCAAGTCTAGAGTTAATCCTGAAAAATATTCCAGGAGAACACATCTGATAACCTTAATATTTGCTTTAAAAAATTTAACACAGTGATTATGGATAATGGACGAAACGAGTTATAGGTCACAGAATGTCGTTATAACTGACCAGAGGCGTTATTAGGATTGTTTAAAAACACAAGTTTTATCATTACCACATTCAGCTGAAATTAGTGTTATTGGAAGTAGCATTATAAGCAACTAATTAATTTTTTTATGTGAATTTTAAAAATATTGGCAGATTATACAAAATCTTTTAATTTTGTGCTTTTTTTCCAACAAATTTACATTTTTGCAGTAACGGCTTAGTAAATAGGCATAGCTACATCACAGCCTACTTACATTTAAATAGACATTTGGAATAAAAATATGTTAAAACGGAATTTACTTAAAAAGTATAAAAGATAGGTATAGGCAACCTATACACCATTTAAAAAGAGCATTTGGTTTGTTATCATGTGGTGTAAAAAATACAGGGTGTTCCATTTAAAATAAGAGAGATATTGCAATTTGACTTTCTAAAAATTGAAATTATTTTTGATCACCCTGTATAATCTATGATCTCGATATGACCTCACGTATGATAAGGCAGACTTTTCCTAAACTTGTAACAAATTTTAAACTTTAAGGAGTTCATATTGATAAAATAAAATTAATTTAATTGCACCCCTGCATTTTGAAAAAAAAAAATCAAATATCACGAAAACGAAAAACCGTCATAAAATATAACACCCTATGTTCCATTTAAAAAAATATAACTTTGATACGTCACGCTTTTTTGAGACATCCTGTATAGAGTAAAATAATTTTATAATGTGGCCTTATCCGACCTGTATATGTTTCAGTATTTACTTTTTTAAAACCCCATGGTTATCCAGCTACAGACCGTGTCGAATATGGTGGGCCACCCTGTATATATCTGTATTTTATCAAAGTTATTTTAACATGTTGGCTAGGGTGCATAATCCAGAGAAAACCTATAAATTCCTGTAAATTGGCCTCGAGTACATAGAGGGTGTCAACAGTGCCTATCAGTTAACCCTTATATTATAACATTTCACTAACCCAGAGTGATGTTTCAATGGGACCAATCGATTTTAATTATAATGTTGGGATTAATCGGTAAAGACCACCAAGATGCTAAATATATCGGTATATCTATTTTGGTTAGCTTTAAAACAAACAAAGAATTAACATTCTGATAATGGTTCTGGTCAAAATAGGTTATAAATTTAACGGTAAAAAAGATACAGTGGTGAAAAAATTTTAGGTGTGGAAAATAAAATTCGCTTCCAGTCTTTTGCTTGTCGTTAATTAATAAAATAATAATAATAAAAATGTTCTGATTGTATATTGGATCTGAAACTTTATTACATTGCCCAATTATAAATAATTACAAATTAAAAATGTAAACCCCTATAAATCACTTAAAGAGTTTTAATTCTAAAAGGGACATGTCAAAAAAACGTTTAACATTAAAATCCTTCAAACTAGAATTCGAAATGTTTTAAATTATAACTCTTTGTGTGCCTAAGTCTTTGCTTATTTAACCTAAGTCTTTTTGCTTTGCTTTGCTTTCTTTGTTGTTGGTCCCGTTGCAAGACGATTAACCAGCTCTCCCCTTCCGGACTTTGCTTTCTAGGGCTTCGTACGTGGAAAATCTGGATGGTTGAACTTTCCGCTCTTAGAAATTCCGGTTCAAATGTTTACTTTTGTTGGAAACAAAATAATAATCGATTTAATGCATAAATTGTAGCTGTCAATCCAAAAAACTGCTACTGGTATCGTGCATAACCTTCACTGTTACTTGCTGACGCTTCCAGTAGAGGGCGCCACCGTCCTCGGCCGTTACGAAAACACGTGCACCCCGCTAACCTAAAAACATCGGGTTTTTAGGAATCTTCACTCACAGCGCTTAGTTCCAGAAGAAAGATGCTATCAATTTAGCGTGAGTCTTTCCTCGATCCCCAAAGGCACAAAAACGCCCGTACAACTCCTTCAGCTGCCTACCCGGGAAGGCTATGTAGCCTCCTACAAAACGTGACCACACAATTTAAAGATCGCGGAGAGACTGAAATCTTTTTTCTTCTTCTATAAAACCAAAGTTAGCAATACTGCCGACTTAACTTTGAACACCCTGTATACTGTAAGAAATTACTGTTAGATTTTAATTAATACAAAGGTAATTATAATGCAGTGTGAATATGTGATGTTTTGATTGATTTTCATACTTTTATATGGATTATCACATTGTTGTATTTTTAAAAATGAGGGTAATTTATTCTTTAGCAGTTTTTGCTTTTTTGACCAATCTGTATATCATTTAACTTTTATTAAAACTAACTACTGCTAATACATTTTTGACCATGCACCAACTTTTATAAAGAATAAAATTTTTTGACAAATAGCAAATATAAAAGTGTTCCTTTTGTTGCACACTCAATGGACAACACTGTATATTTTGTTTTACTCAGATAAAAATTAAATCTTAAAAATTCTTTTAAAATCGTAAAAAAATATAAACTTACTTAATAACTGCACAGAAATAATTTAGCTGAAATAACTTCAAAGTGAAATGCTGGTGATATTCGTGACAAAGGAAATACGAGTACATTTATTTTAAAATAAAGATTAAAGTAATTTGCAATGCACGTGTAACTTTAAAATACCATTAATTTAAATTTTAGTGTACCTTTTTTTTTATTTTTAACTGGTAATTAATAATAATCTATGTGGGCAACAAGTAATTAAATTTTAATGTAAATATGTAACATTGAGAGAATTGGGTAAATATTCATATATTTACAATATATTTTGTTTATTTTGCCAACATGTACAGGTTGTCCCATTTGGAATTGCTGTGATGAATTTCTCGAAATATAGTTTGTTTTGTTATGCTCAAAGATAATAGTTGAAAAAATATAAAACGTTTCTACAGAACGTTTTTTATAGTCAAAACGGGTGGCTAAATATAAATGAAAACCCTTTACAGTCCAGACATGGTTCCAAGTAACTAACATGAAATTATAAAATTTATAACTCAAAATTTTATTAACGTATGTCCCTAAAAGTTTTGGCACAAAACTCATTGTCTTTAATTTTAACAAAAACAAAATAATATCAAGTTGCCTTTGAAAACAAAAGTTTATTTACTTTATTTACTGTCAGTTGAGATTTATTTATTTTGAAGTTTTCGCTTTAAGATGTCGTATAAATAAGAAATAAGAAAAAGTATCTACAAGTTAGTTGGGCCGATACCCAAAGCTGAAATCTGTCGAATATTCCAGAATGAAAACATTTCACGCAGCACCATTTATAGAACAATAGCGGAGTGCGAGCAGGGAATACCATGCCTGAATCTCCCAAAAGTGGAAGACCACGTGCATTTACCGCACAGAGGTCAGAGAGATTGAGTGAGAAGAGCAAAAAACCAGATTGGAATGTCAACGAGGAGACTGGCTAGGCAATACAGATCTTCTAAGAGTACGATATCGTTGGAATTGAGGAGGAATGGTCTTAAATATCGAAAGAGACATAAGTGCCCCAAATAACAATAAATTTCTTCATTAAAAAAAAAACCGATAAATATTGTGTGCCAAAACTTTTAGGACATACGTTAGGAAAAGACATGTAGAAAAACATTTTGAAAAGAAAGCTTTATTATTCTTACAAAGATAAAGAATTTTTAATAGATGTATGTATTAAAATCAAAAAGGATAACATTGAAAATAGAATATAATACACTTGTAAATAAATGTCTTTAAAAAAACACACACGTGATCGAATAAACTCTTTCAGATATGATATATGCTTGGATAGAAAATCATGAGATGTGTCACAAATACTGAAAGCGTGACTTTCGTGATATTTATTTGGTGGAAAGTAAGGCAAATATTTGCTTAAACGACTAAGTAATTTTATGTTTTTGACCAAAATGTAACTAAACACTTAGACCTAATAACAAATTTAAAAATAACTTATAGGAGCTATACTTTTGGCTAATAAAAAAAGAGCTATATTTAAAAAAAAATACAACTTTCATAATGTCATGTCATTTTGTGGTCCAACTTTTGGTTTAAACTAAAGTTAAAGAATATTGATCAATTTTTCATATATCTTCGCTTAAAATTTTCACAAATACAGTTGAATCAAACAGTTTTGTATGGTAAAAAAAATTATGCACAATATTATATATAGTATATTTCCTTAATAAAAAGTCAATTTGTAAATTTTTTTCGTCCTATTGCATATACTTGAAACATTCTTAAACAAGGCGGTAAATAAAAAAAATAGATAAAATGTTTTAATTGGCCATTTAATTAAATTTGTTCTAACATTAATTCATAACATAATTTGGTTGTAACTGCTTTAAAAAAACAATGAATCGGAATATTAAACATTTGTATCATACAGGGTCAATTCAAAATTTTTCAAAAATTTAATTGAAGACCATAAACTTGTATTTTTCAATAATTTGTGATTCTAAATAACTTATCTATAAAGCATTTTTTTAAATTTTCAGAAATAATTAGTTTTAGTCTTTTTGGCCCACTTTGTATATTCTTTAACTTTTAATAAAACTAACTATTTTAAATACATTTGGAGATCATGCTTTTTGACAAATACAATTTTTTCGTTTATAATAATAAATTAAAAGTGCTTTTTCGTATTTTGCTTTCTTGGTAGAAAATTGATAAGGTAATGTTTAAATTGTGTATTAAAATCGTCAGATACAAATTAATTCATTTCATGCTTTAAGTAATGATGTTATGAATAATTTTAAACCAAAAATTTGTCGTTTAGAGCTAAAATTAAAATTTACATCATATTGTACAATTACTTTAAACTTGGTTATAATAATTAATATTGATAATAATTATTTTGTTTACCTGGTAATCATTCTTTAATATAGGAGTCACAATTTTTTAATACCCACCTGAAACAAAAATAAATACTATTAAATCTTGTAAAATATATCGCTGAAAAATATTCTGTTCAATTCTTTTTTTATTTCTTTATTATACCGAAATATACCAAATAATGTCTAAAAACTATATAGAAGCAAAGCATCTTATGATATAAGAGAGAAAACCCGAATTACATTTTCTTTTGATTCTAGAGAGTCTCTTTTCTCGCACTGCCTAAATTTAAACAATATTTGGGACAAACAAAAAAGATTTTTGTGAGCCCCAAAACGATTAGCATAATTTTTGTTTCACAACACAATATTTTTATAAATTTAAGCCAAATAGACCGTAATTAATTGAAGAATTAGTTTCGACACGCATACCTTTAAAAATGTAAAAGTACCAATAACTTAAAAACCCTGCATTTAAAACTAGACATATTCTTATAATTTTTTCTGACATTTTCATGATTAATATAAGTTATTTTTAAAAATCTTCAGCGAATCCTAGTAATGACATATATGGAAGATAAACATTAAAAGTTCCATTGTTTGGGTCCACCGAGTCCCATGTATAATTATCTTTAATTCTCCAACCAGCGTTTCTATAGTTAAATAACTCATTACCATCGCAAGAGACATAACTTTTCATGGTTGCTGGTATTCCAGGATATTTAATCCAGTCAATACCTCGTCCACTAATTCCAAGACGAATGTTTTTAAAGAGGTGTCTGACACAGTGGTTTGACACATTTTGAAGTGTCTGAAATTTTCGCTCAGACCCTTTTTAAAAGCCGTCCTTCGGATAAATATGACTTACCCAAGGTTGTTTTTATCTCTTTGACATCCCACGAAGGCATATGCCGAAATACCAGAGTACCGTGGGTGTCAGGTTATTAGATGTTTAACCCATCGTTCCCCCTGTTCCGTCAACGTTGTCCAAGCACTGAAACATGCAGTTATGCGTTTCACAGCACCTTTAGACAACGCGGTAGTGCCACCATGGTCGTTATTTTTAAATAACTACTACCTAAATATGTCTCCCCGCTGGGAATCGAATACTAAGGTACCGTGGGTGTCTTAAGCGAAGTAACAGGGAGTTTGTTGACACGGGACTTAAATACTTGAAGATTTGGGGGGAAGAGAAAGACCTCCGCGGGCAGCAGATTCCACATTCTAGAAACTCTAGGGATAAAAGAACGAACAAAGTGGGAAGTTTGGGGCCTATCCAGTTGGCCAGTTGGATCGTATAGGGATGCATACGCGCGGAACCACGAGTTTCTCCGTTGGGAACCGTGAGTGGAGGAACTATACTGGACAATTCTTCAGAGCAGAAGCCATGGAAGTACCTATAAAACAGCGATAAATCCCCCACAGCCCGACGATGGGCAAGAGAGGAAGCCTTTCTGTAAGTGAAGGATCATTAATGAGACGAATAGCTCTTCTTTGAATAGAATCCAGAATGCTTAGGGTTGTGGGGGAAGCCATGCCCCAGATATGAGAACAATACTCCAAGGGAGGTCGGATTTGGGACACATATAAAGTGTATAAATTAGAAGGGGAAAAATACTTTTTGGCTCGAAAGAGAAATCCAAGCTTTTTGAAGCTGCCGTGGCTATAGATACAATGTGTTTATGCCAGTTAAGGTTACTTTCAAATGTGACGCCCACAAGATTGAAGGTGTCTTTGCTCTGTAAAACTTGGCCGCTCATAAGTAGAGGATGAGTATTTGGTGACTCTTTTCGCGACAAGGAACATGATTGTGTTTTGGATGCATTAAAGTGGACGAGATTTTTGGCGCCCCAATCCAATATTAAATTAAGATCCTGCGAAAGAGATATCTGCATCGCTCTGCGTTTGTTTTCCAAATCAGGTTTAGTGATGGGTTTAGGAACCTGAAAACTGGAGTGAAGGGTACTATCGTCGGCGAAACTATGAATGGAATTAGTTGTGGACGAGAGAAGGTCGTTGATGTGAAGAAGAAACAATGTTGGTGCCCGAACTGAGCCCTGAGGTACTCCAGCATTAACTTGGTAAAAGCTTAAAGAATGGCCGTCCACAATAACTGATATACGTTGATCAGATAGATAACTAGAGAGCCAAGTACAAAGTTTAGTTGAAAGACCATAGGAGGGAAGTTTATTAAGAAGTGCGGCATGCCAGACCTGGTCAAAAGCTTTGGATATATCAAGAGCAACGATCTGGGACTCACCTAGAAACTCAAGAGACTTATTCTAGTGTGATACGAAGGAAAGAAGATCTGCTGTAGATCTTTTGTGGCGAAATTTATACTGCCTGTCGTGCAAAATTAGGATAGCATAAGGACATATGTAATATATATGTTTTTTCCACGACTGCTTAGAAATGTATACATTATTATTGTGATTTTAAACAGGTAATATCGCTTATTACCCACGACCACTACCCACATCCATAACCCACGGCTGTCATAGGGTGTTTTAAATGTGAATAAATACAAAAATTTGTATACATTTTCAAAAAACCTCGTTTTTCTAATATGATTATTTAGACAAGGGTACTAGCTTTTATTCAGATATAAGTATAAAAATATTTAATAAGTACGTAAAAGTAATTAATAATTAAATCAATTACATTTGATAAAAAATTTGCAGTAGGCTGTAATGCGCGTATGTCATGGCTGACAAATATTCTGTCACAAATCGGGAATATTAAATACGTATATTGTTTGTATTGACAAAAATCCGCAAGAAAGTTGTAGAAAAGTATAGTATGAGGCCCACACGCTCAAAGCTCGTGCTGCAAAAGTCATACTCGTGGGAAATGAGTAACATTCTATGCTTGTCCCATATTATACTATTATTGATAACCAAACAAAAACCAATTAAAGTAGAAATAAATACCTAATTTAAATAAAAAAACTTTCTCAATAAAACTGTGAGCGCCTGTCTAAAAAAATATAATAGCTATTTAAACACGATAATAATGGATAAATATTGACAGTTCATTAGCCAAAATTTAAATGAATGAACTTATGTAAACAAGTTTTTATTTGTATTTGTTTAAATGGTACAATGAACCTATGTCAATAACCATTACATTAAATGGATTCCTATTTGAATAAGACAAGGCATTGTAAAAATTTTAATAATTCATAAAATAATGACTTACATTTTTTTTAAATTTTGTTTACAAATTATTTTTAAAAGAAGCAGACATTTTCACGATATTCTGTTCGGATAGTACTGGAAAGTGCAAATTTGGCGGACATCCAGATACTATTTGTGTAGCAACAACAACAAAACAAAACAGGTCGGATTAAGCCACAGCCTTGTTATAAAAGCTTAATATCTTTTTCGTAAAATTGTATTGAAAATATTGAAATATTAACTTCACATTCGCCATTTTAATGTCAGAAAGATAGTCCTTAAAATAAAAATAAATAATAGTTTAAAAAAACTAAAAAACACGCTTTTATATGCAACCGAACTAAAAATTAGAAAATAATTTTTCAATACAAAAAGTTTGTATTACAGTAATAAAGGTCAAACAATAAATAATAATTATATACCTTAAAATAGAATTATAATAAAATTTAAGATAATAACAGAATAATTCACTTCGGAGTAAAAAGCGTGGGGTGCATTTTACTATTTTTTCATAACTTTTCCCTCATAGATATTTACAAATGAAATAATTATAACATTTAATATATTAAGCACCCCACGATTTTATTCTGAAGTGAATTATTCTGTTATTATCTTAAATTTTATTATAATTCTTTTTGAGGTATATAATAATGATTCATTCTTTGACCTTTATTACTGTAATACAAACTCTTTGTAATAAAAATTATTTTCTAATTTTTAGTTCGGTTGCATAAAAGCGTGTTTTTAGTTTTTTTAAACTATTATTTATTTTTCATTTTTAGTTCGATATATCAATTAGTTTTCTGCGGACATGTGATATTGAAATGTTTCACGAACTATTTAGTAATTTAATAATTTCATTTAAAGCTTCACTGTTGCATGGAGTTTCAGAACGCAACTACTCCGAACAAGTTTATGTCAGCCTTATGCTAAGAGTACGTCCAAAACTGCACGCATGCGCAGATCGCGCACTAGCTCTTTCTCTGTTACTCTCCTACAGAAAATCTATAAAGGAATTTATTTATCCTGGCGATTTCAATCAGGATAACGGGATACTGTTTGCAGATTATTGCATTGTCATGGGTCCTTGATACGTGTGCAAAGTTTCAAAAAATCGAATTGCTGGAAGCTGGTGAAAATTAAGCTTAAAGATTCCGTTACATACATACATACATACATACATACATACATACATACATACAACCCAAGGTAATAAAAAATAAAATAAAAACTTGTAACTCAAATGTTATGAGTTTCCAAGTTTTTACATTATTTGCCTTATTAGAGTTTTAATTTTTTTAGAACTTTTCTTGCATATACAGTGTGTCCAAGATAAGGATCCTAAGCATGGGAATCTCAGTACCTATTGGAGATACAGCTTATGTTAAATTAGAAAAAAGTTGTGTTTTTTAAAGCCTATTTACATGCCGTTAAGAAAATTGAAAAAATTTTATGGCCTGCAAACAAAAAAATTTGACTATATCAATTTTTAATTTTTTCTGACTTTATTTGAAGAGATATAAAAAAAACTTATAACACTTTTTCGCTACTACATGACGGTATTTTTAGATTTTATACCCGACGTTTCGTTTTCAAGAAACTATCATCAACTTTATTTTTTTATATGGCTCAAAAAAGTACACCCTGTATCTGATTCCATTTTTTATTTCAAATTCAACGATTTATCACATGTCATATTTTAATTTTTAGTTAAAAGAATTTTTTCTATTTTTTTTTAAAGTTATTTTTAAGTAGGCCTTGCAAACAAATGCTTGGACGTTAATAACTATTACCGTATCTGTAACATAATTAAATATCATTATAAAAAGTATTTGTCCTTATACCCTGCTTGTCGAGTTGTTGTTTTTAGAGCAATTGTTCTTATTGTTACTGTTGTCTTTATTATTGTTTATTGGTGAATAGCTAATATCTTATTGTATTATTACGGTCGAATATGCAGGATGGCCATTATAGCCATGAAGATAAGTTTGACATGCTAACATGCTACATTTTTGTGCTGCAAAATAAATGAAGGTATCATTTCTGCAGTTAATGAATTATGGTTAATACATGGACCTGGTATTTTAATCTTAAAATTCCACACCACATATTAAACCCAAAACGTTCTTGATGTTTCGATATTTTCTTAACAGTTTGCCTAGTAATGCGTATTGCGTATAAAGACAACAGTAACAATAAGAACCATTGATCTAAAAACAACAACTTGACAAATAGGGTAATAACGACAAATACTATTTTATAATGATTATTAATTATGTTGCAGATACGGTAACAAGTTTTAACGTCCAAGCATTGGTTTGCAAGACCTACTTAAAAAAAACTTTAAAAAATAAAAAATAAATGCAATTTTTCTTTAAACTAAAAATTAAAATATGACTTGTGATACATCGTTGAATTTGTAATAAAAAATGGAATCAGATACAGGGTGTACTTTTTTTGAGCCATATAAAAATAAAGTTGATGATGGTTTCTTGAAAACGAAACGTCGGGTATAAAATCTAAAAATACCATCATGTATAGCTAAAAGTGCCAATAACAAAGTGTAATTAGTTTTTTTATATATCTTCAAATAGTCAGAAAAAAATAAAATCGATATAGTCAAATTTTCGTTTTTGCTAAATATCTTAACAAGCCCTGAAAATTTTTAAAGTTTTTAAGCCGCATGTAAATAAGCTTTAAAAAACACAACTTTTTCCTAATTTAACCTAAGCTGTATCTCCAATAGGTACTAAGATTTTCATGCTTAGGATCCATATCTTGGACACACTGTATTTGGGTTTAAAATATAAAATTAATACTTTAACCACTTAAGCTGACAAATCGAGACACCCTTTCTAACTTAACTATTTATAATCGCATAAAACAATATGGTTTATTTGTTAATTCTGTTAAATTAACTTTTTTTACCACCAAAAGGTTGTTGATTTGCAAGATACAGAAAGTTAAATCTTCAAATTAGTTTTTTAATTGGACACTCTGTATCTCGTATCCGATCAACTTTTTAACTAAGGCAATTGGGTTAAATGGTTGTATTTTGGCGTAAGGATATTGTAGTAATATAAGTATAACTATTTGTACAGACCTTTTAGAGAAACCCGGTGGCCTAAATAGAGCATAAAGGAATCTAAAGAAAACTTTTTATGTGAAATAAAACGTTTAATCCAAAATATCTAAGAATCATAATATCGATGGGCTCTTGACAAAACATCGTAAGTGACTTACGACAAGTTTTACAAAAGCCATTTTTTTTTCTTATTGCATTATTTTTAAAACAAAAACCGAGAAAAAATCGTTTTCTGTAAATTTTGACGTAAGTCGCTTACGATGTTTTGTCAGAAACCCATCGATATACCAAGGCAAAAAAGTAATGACAGTCGAACAAAAGCAAAAGACTGCAAGTGCGTCCCTCTACATTTAACAGCAAAAATATGAGTAGCTTTTGATTTTTTTCTTTAAAAAAATCCGTTATACTAAGTGTTGTACAAAAAATCCAATTATAAATAAAATATAAAAATTACTAAAATAAAATAAAAACTTTGACACCGTGTATCTACCAAACGATCAACTTTTCGACTAAGGTAAATTACGTTAGATCGTTATATTTTCGCCTAAGGCGTCTATGGTAGCATTTTGTGCAGACCTTTTAGGGACACCCTGTATACTGGTTGGTATACTTTAATAACAAAAAGAATCTCCAAGATATTTTTAGTTTTTATAATTTATTTTTAACAATGTAACGTGTACGAAGTATCCACTTTACATTCAACTTTGTTACTTTGCTGCAATTATTTTCTTCTATTTGAACAAAATAGGTTCTTTTCGATTTAGCTTTTAAATTTATCCTTAAACGATTAAAAGCTCTAAAAGAACTAACTTTATAAAGAAATATATAACAAAAGATACATTTTATCGAAAAAGTTGAATAGGTTAAATTCAAGTTGGATAGTAATTGCTTTTTTAAACGTGCAGTATACCGGGTTATGGATCATCAGACTGTCAATAGGAAATCCCACGTAAATTTTGATACCTTCAAATATTGGCTTTCCTATTAATTTTACAACAAAAGTGTATTATACTATTTTAAATAATGTTTTTCTTTAGTTTTTTTAGCGATTTTCTTAAGGATAAAAAAAGGTGACACAGACATGCAATTAACATTTTTAGGATATCACGAAGCAATAGTTAGTTTTTATCCCAGCAATCACCATTCTTCAGTAAATTGCAGAAATAACAACTTAAACTTTTAAGGTAGTATGTACTACCGGTTTAAAAATTAATGTTCAGAAAATTATGAAACTTCGCATACTGGTACTTTATAATAACAGTATCAACCAGTTAAATTTTCAAGGGTCTACAGAGAACTGCAAAAAAGTTATAAATATTATAAAAATGATTGCTTTTAACATTGATCCTTCTGAGAAATCGCAGATTTCATTTTACTTAACACTGACGTTCGGATTTCAATGAAAGTTGTATCAACGGAAGAATAAACCATTCTAAACATTTGGGGTAATTAAAATCTGACCTTTAGAGCTTGTGATAGGAGTAATTATTAAATTATTTAAAAAAATATGCTATGTGACTGACATGTAGCAACGCCGCCGAAAGGTTATATGATGCGCCCGAAAAGTTCATCGAATACGGTATATGGTGACATAAAATTGATGCCAGTCCAATACGTTTTTCGGTTACAAGATCCAATGAGTGATAATACAAATCCGCAATAATTGAAAAACATGTTTTTCCGAGTGTTTTTAGGTAAAAATTCGACGACCATAATTCGATGTATTATTATTTACGTTAGTTGACAGGTTAGGTGACAGAAACTTTCCATGTTCATCCTTAAATTTATGTGGTACTTGACCTTGTAATACAAATTTGTAATATTTTTTTCAGTGACTGTTCTGCCTTTTCAATGAAAAATTTTTTTTGGTGATATGATAAGGGTGGTTTAGAGATTTTATTAGTAAATAAACTTAACAAATTTAAAACCAATAACTTGTTTAAAGATGCTTGTGCAGTAGATTTTTGCGAATGATTTTTATTGTTTTTACGCAGCGTTGCCAAATATAAATACCACGGTAGTCAAATTACCTTAAACACTTATTTGACTCTTGGGGTATCGGTAGAACTGCCTTAAAGGGTGATTAATAACTTACAGGAATAAACTTGAAAAATTAAAGCAAACGACAAATAATTACTGAAAATAAAAAAAAGTTAGAAAAATGATTTAAATAAGGAAGATAACTATTTATTTATTATTAAACTAATGAAGTATAAATCCAGAAATAAATAATAATTTTTTATAGATAATAACATACCTACCTATTTATTTTTTTAGCTATAAAATGATATATTTACTATAAGCCCTAATTGTTGTTCTAGTCGCGTAAAAATGGAATTACAACTGATCGTAAAGTAATATGTTAGGAATACAAAACACTATCATTATGACTTGTTAACTGGTTAATGTTTTATAAAGAATACAAAATTTAGCAGGTTCATTTTTTTAAGCTGTGACTTAACTATACTATATCTATTTCTAAAACAAAAAATCGTTTACTATTCATGATTAATTTTTGTAATCAGCGTTATTTAATTTAATTTTAAATAGTTAATATTATTACAAACTAAAAATATTTTACTTATATATATATATATATATACATATAACATTTTTTTGTTTTATTTTTTAGTCATTGTTCTTCCTTAGCAATAATTCCCCACGTTAACGCTTCTAGTTTATGAATTACCCTGTATAACCTTTTGTTCATAAAATGACCTAGAAAATTACAGCCCAATAAATTACCTTTTAATAAAGAAACACTTTGTATTTGCCAAAGAACTAAGATCTATTACTCGTATCCCTTTATAATAATGCAAACAATATGAATGGTATGGATATGTATGTATGTCTTTAGGCTGTACAAATAAAACTAAATAAGCCTAATACCAACATAAACACAAGTTTATTTTTAACCCCTTCATTATCCCCATTTTCGTATAAATATACCCTCATCATAATATGCAGCTTAATGTTTGGATTTTAATTACTTATTTTCGCCCGTATTTAAATTATTTACTTTTGAAAATTCGGAATTTCCATCATGAGAATTTTGCTTTCCTTAAACCTTTGTTCATATTGCATAAGTTTATTTTAGCCTATATTTCCTAACAAAGACGTTAAGGAGCTTCCAGGATATGCGATTTTCGGTTGAACAAGTTTAGTGAATCAATGTATTCAATTTTAGTTGATCCACCACATTTAATTAACCCTATGTGCAAATGCGCGTTAAGAGAATTAAGTCTTTTGGAAGTAGTAAATACGTATTTACTTAACGCACGCCGGTACATTGGTCAAATAAATATAATGCAAAAAAGAAAAAATAGTGCATTGATTAAGCCGCCGCGCCGATTGAAGCCGCCGCGCTTGTGTCTGCTTCGGTTGTATCGGCAGCGTCGATTACCGGAGTTAGGCAGTGAAGTGCGCAGCCATAACTTAGATGGGTGACCGGGCACGCGGTGTTCTGCTCGGGGGTGAACGAACGGACCTAGCAGCAACCATCCATGTTATGGAATGAATGGTGTGTGAATGGGAAGGAGTGGGGGTCAAGGTACAATAAGCCTTTAGGCTGCAGTGCACCACCTTGGGTGCAGGTCGTCGGACCTGGGTGGGATTACCCCGAAGGGGCAAAAAAAAACTAAGAAGCCGGGGTCGATCTTTTTGAAAAAATATAGTCGGATTAAACCCATCGTTAAAGGTAGAAAATTTAATAAAAGGTAATTACGGGCGATCTGAGGTTAAAGGAGGGTTTTTAAGGTTAAAAGCGTTTTTTTCGATTTTCGGCAAAACTAAAAGCACTATGGAAAAAGTTGAATTATAAAGTTTTAGGTAATAAAAGGATCTACAACTTTTTATTAAAACTTTTTCATATAACCTCAAAATTTATGCGAAAAATTGAACTAACCGAGTACCGTTTTTGTTTTTATCTTTTACAAAAAAAAAAAATACGAAATTTGGTGATACCTTTATATGCCCCAAAAATACTGTTATTTATTACATTAAAAATAGTTTTTACACATTATTTTGACTTAGTATTGGTACCCCTCTTTTCAATCGGAAATTCACGAGTCAAAATATCGAGATTTTTAAAAAGTGGGAGCTTTTTGTTGGTTAAAATATCTACTCTCTGATGGCGTAAAAATATACATTATAACGGTACATTTTTTAAAAAATATATTTCCATAGGACTTGAAGTTTTGCCAGAAATCGAGAAAAACCATTTTTTACCCTTAAAAACTGATCCACCTTCACTTCTCAACCTTAGATCACCCGTAGTTTATTTTGTTATTTTTTCTACATTTTCTAATGGGTTTCATCCTAATTTATTTTTTGTTTTGATTTCAAAAATAATCGACCAAAATTGGATCCGAGTTATTTTGCATTTTCTATGAAAATTTCTTATTGAAATGTATATTTTTTTACACCTTTGGAAAATAGAGGTTTAAACGAACAAATAGACCGACTTTTTTGAAATTGCCAATATTTTGACACGTAAATTTTTGATCGAAATAAGTGTACTTTTTAATATTGAGTCAAAATAATGTAAAACAATAAATTTTTAAACCAAAAAAATTACAGTATATTTGGAACAAGCAAATGTACATTTTAACCAAATTTTGTAAAAATAATTTATTTTTCTACTACTGTATAAATAAGAAAATTGTGTGGTCCTAGCAACGCGAATGATAACGAAAAAGAACCTTCGTGTTACCTGGTTGCTAAGCGTTGCTAGCTACGAAAGTAATATTTTCAGCGCCTGGACAAAAAGTAAGAGTTAAAAAAAAGAAAATATGTTTGTGGGGAATATTAGGATTTATTTATAAAAAGTAACTAATTTATGACAAAATATTTTAAAAAACTAGGTTAGGTATTGACATTAAAAGTAATTGTGCAATTTGAGCAATTAGCAAAAGAAATTGGAGGAATAATACCTGAATTAACAGTTTTTAAATTTGTTGTTGGAGTATCGTTATCACTTTTAACTACGTTAATATTCATATTTTTCACTGTTACTTCATTAGAGGAAATATTGGTAGGAATTTCATGTAAAATCTTCTTTGAAATTTCAACCTTATTACTATAGGATTCAGCAATATATCCCTCCGCAACAGAAGAAGACTTCCAACCTTCATGCCTTTTTAAGTCCAAAATTTCGACATCCGAAGCATTGGCAAGGAACCTAGTTGACGTTCTTCTAAAAGAATGGCCAGTGTACCTATCTACTGATGTCTTCAAGCTTCAAAAACTTCGCAATTTCTTTAGGTACATTTGAAATAGTGTGCTTTCCAATTACTTGATTAACACATTTACCTCTTTCATAACGATACAATAAGCGCTCATCTAGAGCATTCCTTGGTCTCAGCTTAATATATTCCTGTAGAAATCTGACATAAGGAACTGAGCCTTCATCGTTGGTTACTACAAAGTTTCTTTTAACTTTTATTTTTAGACTCCACTATTTTTACTATTGCCACGTCATTTCTTATTTCTACATCACTTAGCTTCATTCTGTATATTTCGTCTGTCCGGCATGCCCCAGCCACTCTCATAATGGCTATTACTTTCATTGCTAAGTAACTTTGATCAGGCGCGTTAAGTAAAAACTTTATGATTTCTTTTTTTATTTTTTTGACTTTTTTGCCTCATAACCATGGTTTTTCCTTTTAATAAAAGCAACTAGTTTCTTGAACTCCGAAATATCTTGATATTTGTGTACAGGAAATTATTAAGTTGAGCATGGAATATACAAACCAAAGGGTTGGTGGTGATATAGACTCGGATTTTTCTTGAAAATACGCCAACATCACATTCTCGTCAATCCGCCCCACATTTTTTGTAGCAAGCCATTCAGAAAACGATTTATATGTTTGATGGTACCTCTCTTTAGT
Organism: Listronotus bonariensis; assembly: GCA_014170235.1. Taxonomy (NCBI): domain Eukaryota; kingdom Metazoa; phylum Arthropoda; class Insecta; order Coleoptera; family Curculionidae; genus Listronotus; species Listronotus bonariensis. Next base: position 19,257 of record JACEGR010004326.1, read on the forward strand.
TTTGTCTGGCAGAAGTGAGGCACACGCAAGGGCAGCTGTCTTTTGATGCCATTTTCATATTCATTTAACATTTTAAAATGTGAATGGATTTATACTAAATTAACAATAATTCAATATCTGACAAGTGCTGATGACAGACAATGTCAACAATAAATGTGTTGCTATGGATTAATTTTTAACAGGTAAAATTTCAAAATCTCTGATATTTCTATTAAAACATGATGTTAATAATTATTGGGTTATGCGATACATAGAACAGTAGCAGAAAAATATAATACATTACACGATGCGAAAGGCCTTTCAAGTGTTCGGAGGTTTTAAATAGCCTCGGCTTCGCCTCGGCCATTTAAAAACCACCTCACACCAAAAAGTAAACTTTCGCATCTTGTAATGTAAATAACTATTTTTGTGAAAGAGAAAAATAAAAAAAACAAAAACTTTGTTATATGAATTTTTCACATACATTTTTGAGAAGTAATGTAAAGAAAGCGTAAATACAACTTTTGTTAGATCTTTTTATTGCCTATAACTTTGCCATTTAAGTTTTTTTCATAGGACTTCTGTTTTGACGAAAATCGAGAAAACCGTATTTACACTTAAACAAGAGGGGGTCTTGTTCTTCCCAGCCTTAAATCGCGCGTAATTTGTTTTTTCTTTAATTTTTGTTATATTTTTTTACTTTTTGGATGGGTTTAATACTACTATATTTTTTTCACTCTTCTAAAGGTTTTAGCACTAGTTTATAACCAAAACCCACGGTTTGTTGTTTTTTTATAAATATCGGCAACATTTCCAAGATCGCAAAACCATCCATAAAACTAGGTTAAAAGTGCTAAGCACCAGCCCTTAACCATTTAAAATTCTTAAAATGCTCTCCTATTTCGTTGTAAACTTTACTTTGTTATTTCCTAAATGATTTTTGTATTCTAGACATTCGAAAATCTTTTAAAAAGTTTTAGAAGTTTTCAGGTAGCTCAGAGTTAGAAAGGTATTGGTTTAAGATACAGTATCCAATGCATGGAATACAAACGAATTTTTCCACTTTCAAATCATGCATTGAGGAAAATAAAGTTGGGAAAACTATAAAAAAATGTGTGTTTTAGGTTTGTAACTTAAGTATAGACCTACCGTAAGGCACTCCGCAAATGGGTCAGTGAAACTGTGAGAAGGACGCGATTTTTACAGGCTTCGATACCACGTAGACATATTAGCGTGTCCGATCTCAGCAATCTGCGTCCTTTAATAGATTAATGCAATACAGAACCGTTTTGTATTTTGCTTACAGTCTGTGATTCATATTATTGTGTCTGGTTTTTACACGGGAAAATATAATGTTATTTTAAGAAATTTTTGAACAAAATATTATTTGGCTTTTCTCCAGAATAAAATTTAAAAGTTTATTTAACATTTAAAAAAAATTAAAACTTTTATACATTATGAAGATATATTCTGCTCGTTACACAATATAATAAAAGTTATGATATATATATATATATATATATATATATATATATATATATATATATTATATATATATATATATATATATATATATATATATATATATGTATACATATATATATATATATATATATATATATATATATATATATATATAAAAGAAATAAAATAATGATATTTAATATTAAGTTACTTACAATACAAATCTTTCAATCTATAAACAAAGGTTTATTAGCACTCGGTTGAAATTATTTTAATCCAATAAAATAAAATCTTAACAAGACGCCGGACGGGATCTGGGTCAATGGTTGCGTCTCAAAAATGTGGTAAATAGTTTACCAAAAATGTGGTAAACAATTTACTCAAAAACTTACTGATAAACTTGTTAGAAAGCTGAAAAAGATTTTTTCTTTATTATTTTTCAGTTTTCTAAGAAGTTTATTATAAAGTTTTTAGGTAAACTATTTACCACATTTTTAAGACGCAATCATTAAAGAAAGAAGTAGTAGGAATATATTTTATTTTTGGATCGTAAAAGAATGTTCGGTAGAATTTAGGATTTTGCACCCTTGCCTTAGGAGGCTCTTTTATGGCACTCTTTGACCGGGTGGGATAATTCAAAAGGGTAGTTTTTGTCCCGTCGCGGTCAGGTTCGGGGAATATCGGCGCACTCCGATCGACATATGTTTTCATTGGCTGACAATATAGTAAAAATTGACCAATCAACGTATCTGTTCGGTTGTCGCCACTTCAAACACGAATATATGCGTACATACGGTCGAAAGCTCGTCGAATTTTGGTCTCGTCGCTGTTATACCAAGCCATGTGCGGAGTGCCGTCGTGCTAAGGGACAAATTAATCTTGTAAACAAAATAGGAAATCGCTTAATACGTTTAGCAATTTCTTATTTTAATTTTAGCTAAGAAAAAGCCACAGGCGTCATAGAAGTAAAGACAGCAATCAACTATTATTTCTTTCTAATCGCGTCGTTTAAATAGTGTGCAAGCAACAAAAAGGGAAATAATTTGAAAGTGTGACAGAACCAATGACTGCGTGGCTCTTTTTTTGCTAAATTGTAGTCTACCGGGTACCTAAAGTCCCTTGGCATAACTAGTAACAAAATATTTTAAATAAAAATAGAAATATGGGACCCACGCCAAATATGCTATATGCTATTGGCGTTAAAAGAATAATTTATAACTGGTAAAAAATATTTGTTTTTTTAATTTGTAAATTTGATCAAAATAAATCATTAAATCACAAATTTCGCAAAGCATCTGCCTTTTTATATAATTGAAGGCATCTAAAAGTCTTACCTAATAAAATTGTAGTGAACAAATTTTAACTTGCTAAGTATATTTTTTTAAATTAGGATAATTTTGTAAAATTTTAAGATTTTTTAATAAAATTTGATCAAATTTGTATGAAAATATTTTTAAACCAAAATTTTCCCTACGGTATTTTTCGACATTTCTGTGCTTTTCCGCACTAGTACGGTAAAGTAATGCAAAAAGGAGAGTTTTCGCATATTTTTGTTTTTCGGTTACTTCCGGTTTATCCCGAAATGACTTCAATTTTAAATTTTTAAATGAAACACCCTTTATGTTGTAACATTGTTAGACTCCTAAGGCAATTATAAATAGAAATTTGACATTTTTTAAAAAAATTATGCCCACTTGATTTTCTTGAGAGCCTTTGTAATATTGCATCTAGGTGGCCATGATCTTTTATTTATGTACCTTTTTCTGATCTGATCGCAAATGAGTAGGTATCGATAAAATCGTTAAAAAATCCTTTCTTTAAAAAGTGCTTGTCTAAGAAGAATATAAAAGCTATTTAAAAAATAATTGTGAGATTCATGCTATTCAATATGTCTTGGAAATCGTATTATACCTGGAGTTCTTAGATTAATTTAGGCCCAATCATAACCACCCAGATGCAATATTAAAAATAGCTCCAAAATAATAAAAAAGTGTCCCAAGAATCCAAAAATGATAAAATTATAGGGTGTTCAATCTAAATAATTAAAATCGGAGCCATTTTCGGTGAAAAGCGACTTGAAAGTGAAAAATATTCGCATACCTTTTACCTATACCAAGTGTCATTTTGATATGTCTAATACTGTAGGAGTTATAGCTTGTCTAATAATGTCGGTGACACCCGGTTTATAATTAATTCATAAAAACTTGAGATCAGTAATAAAGTTTTAAAGTTCAGAATCCGAATCACCAAATTCTTGAATAAATGATCTAGGTCGCCTCTTTATTTTATATATTTATGACAGCCCACAAAGGCTTTTATCAGAGTACTGTGGGTGTGGGGTTATTAGTTTTCCAAGCACTGAAACATGTAGTTTTTGTATTTCACAACACCCTTTAGACAACGTGGTTTTTTTATCTTTGTGACATCTCACGAAGGCTTATGCCTAAATACCAAAGTACCGTGAGTGCCGGGTTATTGGATGTTTAATCCATTTTTTACCCTGTTCCGTCAACGTTATCCAAGCACTGAAACATACAGTTTGCATTTTACAGCACCTTTTAGACAACGCGGTAGTGCCACCACGGACGTTATTTTTAAAATAACTACTACCTAGGATTGGTAGAGTACTACACAGAGGCTTTGCCATTACCATCTGTGAGGTGACGAGCTATTAAAAATCCGTGAAGGGAACCGATATTCGAACCCGGATCGCTGCGATGAGAGGCTGATACGTTAGCCCCTACACCATGCACGCCACAATGTGGTACTGACGCCACTGATATTATTCTTAAAGAACTACTACCTAAAAATATCTTTTCTTTAGATTATGTTTACTGCGCAGCCAGGACCATAACTTTAAATTTAAATTTTAAGAAAGCTCTTTAATAAATAAATAGGCTATACTCTATTTGTCGTAAAAACCGGTCTATTAAAAACAATATTAATTTTATAGCCACCCAGTTGTTATGTTTAGAATCTTAACACTTTATATAAAAGAAAATCTACATTTTGTAATGCTGGTAAATCGAATAATGCACAATTTAAATACATAAACACGTTTAAGTAAATACTAAAACAGTTTCATTTAAACCAAATAACACATAAAGAGATTCTTACAAATGGGACTTAAAGAGCTTCGTCGCCTTTCTAAATTGCCTTTGTTTCTGTTGAACGACACGAAAAAGATGTTTATTTCAAAGTTTAAAGTTACGTTACGTCTTCAGCTTCGTTATATCTGGTGCAGTGAAATGGAAGTAAACATATCTTCTCTTAACAAAACTTTATGTCAGTGAAGTTGATTAGTGACAAAAACAACATACTTACTAATCCCACTAATTGTAAGAAGTAAAACATTTCAGAAACACCCTAGAAAGTTCTTTAAAGTGTCGTATTTTTGTTAGGCCGCGTCCAGACTTGTAACAATTCGCCGCGCCATATAGCGCGCACTTATGGTATGAACAGAGTTTACGTTTCACGAATGATTCGCCGATGATTTAGAGCTTGTCGTTTTTGGCGTCAAAGAAGCACGCGAACAGGTTGGTTAATTTGAACGGATATTTTTCCCTGAACATCATGACATTCCCAGCCACCGAAATCGTGCGTCGTCGATCCGACTTCAAGTTTCAAGGGTCCGTGAGTGCCGCGACATTTATAAAATGTCAATGGTTTAAGGTTGGTTGTTGTAAACAAAACAATACAAGAAAACGTATTTTAATAACTATTTACAATAGTGCCGCGTTCATTATTAAATCTTGTGTATAATATTACGTAAGTTTTTAAAACCAACCAGAAAAGACTATGTATTATCACTTTTTTTCATATTATTTGCCATTTCTGGTTTAAACGACAAAAACAGTAAATGTTAGTCCTAAAATAAACAGAAACGAATGAAGTCAAATGCGTGTACTAGAACGCAAAAATTGTGCCCGCTTTGTCTTGTTTATTTTGATTAGCGACTTACGTCTTCTTTACTTTATTAAACGCGAAAATATTATAGTGCATGGGCACAAATTACGTGTGTTCAGACAAAAGTCGAAGCTTAAATGGTAGTGCCAGGTCCGACAGAGCTTTAGTAGCAATAATTATTGTTGATTATGAGTATACGGTGTGAATAAATCGTTGATTGTACGTTTAATGTTAACAAGTATTGTTAACTAGTGCTTATGTTGGGAGCTATGTGATGTGATATGTGATAATTGGATAATTTAGAAATAGATTAATAACTTAAAATATATGCAGTGCAGTTTTACTATAAGAAAGTCTACCTTTAAAACAGAAACTTTTAATTGAACAAAGAGGCAGACGTACTTCCGATCTTCAAATTAATTGTTCATCTAGTAGTTAAACTAGGACATACAACAGAGTTTTTAATAAGAACATTTATAAAAAATATGACTGGATATGTGGGTGTTCGATCACAAATAACGGCATCAAAGTATTCTGCAGTAAAAAAAAAATAGGCTAATGGACTTTCTTTGTAAATAGAGGGTACGTTTTTATTATTATTTCTTTTTGTTTGTGCTCTCCCACTAAAAAACGTCACGAGCGCCACTAAAACTTATCTCCTTCCATTGATTACTGTTTACTTAAAATGTTAGAGAAAAAGCAGTAACAAAAACAAACGAAGTGTAATATTTGCTATAAGGTGCAGAGCTAGTCTTTGTATGCGAAAACAAACCAGAAACAAAGTAGTGTGTAAACTAAGTAACACACAAAGAAATCCTCTTCACTTGACGAGGCACGTGACTTCATCTTATTCAATTTCTTTTGTTTTTGTTTTTAAGAGTTGTTTGCAAAAGTTTGAAGTTAAGCTTTAGTTTAGCTACTTTGTCTGGTGCATTCACATGGAAATTACGGTACGTAACATTATCTTGAAAAAGCGCATCATTAACTTAATTGGATTTTTTAAAATCGCTGGTTAACTAAATATTGTTCTAAGAGGAAGAGCTTTAGAGAGCTCGTTATAGTATCTCAAATTAAAAGGTGATTATTAGCATTTCGGAAAGCTTACGAGAGACTAGTCAGGAGGTAGCAACTACCGGAAAACAAGCATTTTAGGTTGGCTGATTTTCTTATATGTTATTCTCCCTCCTCTTCGGGGTAGATCCTCGGCTGTCTCCCTGTGACCTTGACATTTAGAGCTGTCACCTTGACATTTAAAGCTATCAATGATATGACGAAAAATCCCAGACCTTGGGCATATATTATCAAGTTTCATCTAAATATACCGAGCGGTTCAGAAGTCAGAAGGGGGACGACTGTATAATTTGCAATAATAAAAGTTTCTGGCATTAAAAAAATATGTTAGTATCTATCCAAACAGCAAAAACTTTCCATTGAGCAATCCCCCATATGAGTAAAGCATGTGCCCACACTATTTGTTGACCTTGCTTGGCTTAGCTGGGCTACACTACCAAACAATGGTTAAGCCGTGGAGCAGACGTAAAGCATCGTGAGACCCGTGCTTTACTTATATAGGGGGATTAGCCAATAAAAAGTTTTTGCTGTTTGGGTAAAGACAAGAAACTAAAAAGTAGGTTTCCTTAAATGTTTTCAAAACCTCTGATTATTACCTGTACAGGTAAGATGCGAACTAATATACGCAACCACTACCGCCAGCCAGACAGTCCAAGTTCTATCTAGAAGAGGAAGGAAAGAAACATATCAAAAAATGAGCTGACCTAAAATTATTTTTCAAAAATTTGCTACCTCCTTTACTAGACAAAGTGAGTTTAATGCTTGTTTGCTTTCCGAAGGATAAACTTAGATCTCTTTATAGACCGCCAGCGGCAGTTCCGGATTAACCCTATAAGCAAATTAAGTTATTGCTTAGGCATCACGTTCTGGGGGACACCACAAAGGAGGCACTAAAGATTAAAAAAAAGAAAAATTGTAGAAACGTCCGTTTGAGTGTCATAATTTTGTTTTTAAGACAGATGAACTCCTTTATTTTTCCTCTTCAAAAAATTTCTGGTGAGAAATAGTCGTTCGATTTGTAATTTTGTTTCATTGGTCCTCAAAACATTTCCTTTTCTAGTCTAAGGGGCACTGTCCTGTGCTTAGGGCATCACGAAGTCTTAATCCGATACTGGCCAACGGCCTAACACGGAAAGCTATGTATGTAGCTTCTAAGCTCATATATTTACAAATGGGAAACCAAACGGAAAGTAAAATGACTTTAGATTTAACCTTAAATGTTGCTTAATTAAAACACTTGGTAATGTTATGTTCTATACCGGGTTCCAACGAATTAATTTGAGAAGCCATGCTTTATTAGTAATAAAAATATATCAAAATAAAACTATTAAAAATTGTGTATTAAAATTGTATAAAAAGAAAAAAGTTTTTGTATATTTTTTTCTTATTATTTGAAAAAAGCCTTTAGTTGTGAATTTTGAAAGTAAACAAGAATTTGATATTTTAAAGAGTTTTTAGGCCTACCCAATTTTTAGATTAATTTTAATATTGCATCTAGGTAGCTTCAACTGCACGCAAATTAATTTAAGGACACCAAGTGACGTCGGAAAATACAATCGCAAAGTTTTAGAGTTCAGTCTAAAAAAATAAAAAAATAGGCAAATTACCTGCAACGGCCTATTTTACAAATTTTTAACTTGTAATTCTTTAAATAAAAATGTAATATAAAAATAAACATTTTTGATATAAAACAGTTTTTAAATGATAGGTTGTAATACACCAGAGAATCCTATTTTATTTATTTATACGAACAAAAAGCTGATAATAGTTTTCTGGATAAAAGATGAAACGTCGCGTTTGAAATCTGCAGCCCATTATTTCGTAGGTATTAAACATAGATAACCTAGATTCAGATCCGCAATGGCAAGAAGCATTTTTCGGATTTTTACGACCACGCGCAGTGGGTGGACGAACATGCGCACTTAAAAGCCGTGAACAAAATTATAAACACCGGCACTCCCGTACCCTTCATCCGCGGTCTGACCATACACTCATTAGCTACCGTACTCGAACAGAAAACCGCGGACGCGGTCAACACATTCTTTCCTATAATGCGAATAGTTTGTTTAGGTCCGGGTGCGTTTACCCTCAACTGGCTTGCGTACAAACCGGTTTTTTCGCCCATGGAATCTAACTTTTGTTTCGCGCAGGTTATAACATTAGCAATCCATCGAGATCAGTGGTGGCTAAATAGATTCCTATAAGCTTCGTTGTTTAATAGCGTTTTAAATTAAATTAAATAAAAACTTTAAAAACCAATTCATAAATTTTTACACCTAGTTTAACTTTTCTCTCATCAATTAAATAATATCTTATACCGCTTATGTTCAATTTTATTTCTGTAAAACAAATATCCACTTTTTAAAGTGCTATTTCACTGAATCTCAGCACGTATAGCTAAAAAAGTTTTGCCAAAATGGCTATCTGTCCTTACACTCAGAAGTAGCAAAAAGTAGGAAGGCAATTGTAAGTACAAAAATTGATAAAGAAAAGGTAAAAAAATCTTTGACAAAAGTAGCGAGACTTCGCGAGACCGCATCGGAAACACAACAATAGCTCATATTATTTAAACTCTTTTACTTTTTTTAGTAAATAAGGCTAATAATAAACTAAGTAAATTAAATGTTGTATATTTATGTTTACTTAAAATACATTTTTAAGTTTCTTAGTACCCCAATAGAAATCGTCATATCCTTTTATAATTTTGCGTACATGTAGTTTGAAGTATCTATTTTGAAATACACAGCATGAGCCATTAAAATTTCAAAGTTGCTTTTTGGCCAAAATAATGGATTTCTATCTCATAGTGTATCGACGCGTCGCTGTAAAGGATCGCGGCGCCTTTGTATAAAATAGTCCGATTGCAGGCGGTCTTTTTTATATTTTTGCATTATTTTCAAAGGGTACCGAATTTGCGCTTTTAATATGTTCTTACTATACCTTCAAACGGAAATTTTCTCGAACGTTTAGGATAAAATCATAATTTGTAATGGCGAAATAGTAAATGATGGTTCTTCGGCTCGACACGTCGCATAAATGTAAAGTGTGATATGTCGTTGGATTAAGAATTAAAATATAATTTTAATATGTTTAAAACCAAATATTCCTTCTATTAAAAAAAAACAAAGTTGATGATAGTAGCTCAAAGACAATATGTCGGATCTTAAATGTAATTATATCTTTTTATAAAAAGAAAAAGTGGCAATGATAATGTAACATCTGTTTTAAAATATCTTTTAGAATAAACTAAGAAAAAATAAAATGTGTTTCACCAAATCTCTGGTTTTTCCGCATAATTTCGTAACGGCGGCAAATTTTTAAAACAGAATATTGTTAGGCATAAAAATGCGCAACTTTGCCCTATTTAACCAACCCTGTATCTCCCTACCATCTCAAAAGATCCATTTGTAACAACCTGTATAAGAACAAATAAATTACCTACTATTACTGCACTTTTGTTTTCCCAAATTAAACCTTGTCCTAGATATAGGTCAAAAATTAGTTAGGAGCTCGGTATTACCCCATTCTCCCTAAATAATTAGATACTAGAACGTCAAACGATTTTACTAATGCCAAGTTATTTAATTTTCTAATTCGTTCATTGTGAGTCGGTGGCTGTTTTTAATTAAGAGGGTGGAAGGAGGAGTAAGTTAAGTGGGGAGCATTGGGAGACAAGGCCCACTGAATATTTATCCTGAATAATGAGATAAATAGGGCGGTGGCCGGAAGAAAATTGGGTGCATTTAGAACTTATAGTAAAAGGTAATTGGGTTCGCTCGAATAAATTAATGTTGTAGGTATAGAAGGAACAGTTTAAAAATGTAAATTCGGTGCTCTTTGATAAGAAAAAAAATCACAAAAAAGTTTAAAGGAAATAAATCGGCATGCTTGACTTCGCGGCCGCCTTTGCTATTTCTTTTATGATATGTCGGTTGATGCAGCTGGTCATCGCACTATGGGATAGAAATTAATTTTTTTGGTCAAAACTCTGAAACTTACCAATCTAACTTAAAATGGGGTGCTTTTTACTGGAAAAATATTATAAATTATAATAAATGTTTTTTGAAACCTAAAACTTATTATATGTTATTATAAATTTACACCCCGCTTAACATTATTATTTTTTATTGTACAAAATAAATTAAAATGTCAGCTTGTTATCTCATATGATATACAGGGTACGACAATAGGTATGATTTTTTAAATGGAATACCCTGAATATTATATTACCACCAAAAAATACTACATTTAATGGGTCTATCTCAATTAGTTTCGGAAATATGACCATCAATACTGAAAAATAATTTTATATTATTCTTAGAAGCGTAATAGAGATACATCTTCCCAACTTTTTTATTTTTTAACGTATCAAATAAATAAAAAACACTGTTTTGTTGGGTAGATTCTGTAGAATCCATATCTTTCATCAAAATGCTTTTATCTTTTAGGATATACAGTGTAGGACAAAACATATTAAATTTTAAAAGGAAAAACCTTGTAAATTATAAAAAAAAACTTGTATCTGTCCTTACACTCAGGAGTAGCAAAAAGTACCAAGGCAATTGTAAGTACAAAAACTGATAAAGAAAAAGGTAAAAAAATTTTGACAACAGTAGCGAGACTTCGCGAGACTGCATCGGAAACACAACAATAGCTCTTAATATTTAAACTCTTTTACTTTTTTAGTAAACAAGGCTAATAATAAACTAAGTAGATTAAATGTTGTATATTTATGTTTACTTAAAATACATTTTCAAGTTTCTTATTACCCCAATAGAAGTCGTCATATCCTTTTATAATTTTGCGTAGATGTAGTTTGGAGTATCTACTTTGAAATACACAGCATGAGCCATTAAAATTTCAAAGTTGCTTTTTGGCCAAAATAATGGATTTCTATCCCTTAGTGTATCGGCGCGTCGCTGTAAAGGATAGCGGCGCCTTTGTATAAAATAGTCCGATTGCAAGCGGGCTTTTTATTATTTTCAAAGGGTACCGAATTTGCGCTTTTAAAATGTTCTTACTATAAAATGCTTATGGTTTTTAGAAATTAAAAGTGTTTTTACAGTGCATTTCTTTAATGTCCCCCTCTTTTTTTAAAAGGGATTTATTTAAAGGAGCAAAACTTTGGGATATGAAATTGAATTGGTGAGGTCAAAAATGATAGGAGTGATAGCGTGAGCCAAAATATTGTTAGTATTTCATATAAAAAAAGTTCTATCGCGGTTTCTTAGGAAGTAATTGACGTTTAAAATTAGAATTAAAAAAATATATTTTGTTTATAACTTTTAAAAGGTTGCTGAAATATTAGTGATATTTGGGCAATTAAATTAACTCATACTAATGCTTTTTTAATAAGAAAATGATTGCTTAGTATGTTATAATTAAACAGGGTGAGACGATATTTTTCATTTAATGTATGCATTTTTAACAAATGTGACAAATTTGACATTTTGCTTTCCTTTATCATTTTTGCACAAAAAATTTACTGTCAGATTTTAAAACTTGTGACACATAAACTAAAAGAAATAATGACGTAATCAAAGGTAATTTGACTGTTTGGTTCAGTTGATGTCGCGTTTACTGTTTAATCGCATAAATAGATATTTAAGTGTATTCTAGTAGGCATAAGGCGAAAAAGCTTGGATTTCTTTTCCGATCCAAAAGTATTTTTCTCCTTCCAATTTATACACTTTGTATATGTCCCAAATTCGACCCTCTCTGGAATATTGTTCTCATGTCTGGGGAATGGCATCCCCTACAACCCTCAGCATTCTTGATGCCATTCAAAGAAGGGTTGTTCGTCTTATTAATGATCCTTTACTTACTCAAAGACTTCCTTCTCTTGCCCATCGTCGAGCTGTAGGAGATCTATCGCTCTTCTATAGATACTTTTACGGCTTTTGCTCCGACGAATTATCCAGTATAGTCCCTCCTCTTGCAGCTCCCAACAGAGAAACTCGTGGTGCCGCGCGTATGCATCCCTATACGGTTCAATTGGACAGGCCCCGAACTTCCCATTTCGTTCGTTCTTTTATCCCTAGAGTTTCTAGACTGTGGAACCTACTGCCGGCAGAGGTCTTTCCTTCCTCCCCAAATCTTCAAGTTTTTAAGTCCCGTGTTAACAAACTTCCTCTTACCCTGCTTAAGACACCCACGGTACGTTAGTATTTAGGCTTTTAGCCTTCGTGGATTGTCCAAAGATAAAAAAATAAAAATAAAAACAAAATACTAATTTAAAATGTGAAAAAAGTTTCGAAGGTTTAAAAAAGTTACTTTTTAACACATTATGTAGTGTACTAGAATGGAGTACTTTAACTTCATGTTAACCATTTAAAAAACAGCATTTTTTTAACGGTCGTGGAAAAAAATATTATTTACGCCCAACGGCCCAACGAAGTGGGCACGGGACCGCTATTAAGTTATAATTTAAACCATTTCTAACAGTGTACTCCCTGTCTCTTAGCCCTTCCCCCTTCCATTTCCCTCGCCACAAAGGCATCCATCATGCATGCCTGCGCACTTAATATGCATTTGCCGGTGCATATGGGCCTTATCTTGCTAATGTCATGGAAATACTTCTCTGGGTTTGACAGACCGTGACATCGTTACCTACCCAAGATTATCATGATTCCGGACTTGATTATCTGGAAAATTATGCTGCGTAGAAAGCCTATGATAACCTAAATATTTAGACACAGTATACATAGCCCCTGGGCCAGAAATGAAATTTACTTTACGATAAAAACACTTTTAAAACCTTTTAGGAGGGTTTCTTTTCACGAGTCTAACACAAATATACATACCTCAATATATGGGAGCGGCGCTTTAAACCAGCCTGTCAATTTCATATGTTTCGGGTGTCGGACTGGGCGAACGCGTCACTATTTTTGTCGGACAAGTTTACCACAATGTTTTACATGCAATTTTTAAACATTGTGCAAAAATCCTAAGGGATTACAGTCACGCAACCCGCCTAGTTACCAAGGTTAAAATCAAATATTGTGGGCCACTTTAGCTTTAAATCAAGAATTGTGTGCAAAAAGAAGGGGGAATATAGTAAAAATAAGATTTGTTTGATTTTCAACTTTGATGATCGATATCTCAGGAACGAAATGTTTCCGAAAAAAGTTTCTTTAGATTCGTGATTAGCGCCCCAAAAAACCCCATATGCCATATTTCGTCAAAATCGGAGTTGCTTCCACTTTCTAGACAATTACCAAAATATTTTGATGTCTAAAATATCGAAAAATGATCACGACAGTTCTTGACATTTGATTGATTACTAACTATTTCTCTCAGACATACGTCAATGACGTAATTTTTTTGTCTCTCTTGGTTAAGACGATATAAAAGACAAACAAGGTATGACGAAACATTTACCTCCTCTGAAACAAACTATACTCAACAAAAAATTAACAGATTCAGTCTGAACTACACCTTGGTATCTAAATAAAAACAAACCACCCCCGTATCTGTTATAACGATGGCCCACTTCTCCATAGTGCAATTTAGGACCCGTAATATATTCAAGAGGACTCGTCCTGCTTCCGTGCCCTCCGACTGACTAAAGGGCCTTATTTTAATTAACACCGAGCTCAGTCCACCGAATATACGGGACGGTGCTGCTGCTGCTGCTGCTGCTCTGCTTGCAATTACAGTGTCGTCCTGGAATTTACGACTCCATTCAAAAGGATAATTCTAGTGTTTTACTAACGGATTTATTCTTGTTTATGACTTTAGTAGGTTTGTTCTTAATTTATACGATAATAGATATTTACATCGTTAATTTATTGCATTAATGTAAACAAGAATATACAGGGTGTTTTACATTCGAGGTGCCGCTACTTATGATGCAATTATAGTGTCGTCCCGGAATATACAGCTCCATTCAAAAGGGTAATTCTAGTGTTTTACTATCGGATTTATTCATGTTTATGAGTTTAGTAGGTTTGTTCTTAATTTATACGATAATAGATATTTACATCGTTAATTTATTACACTAATGTAAACAAGAATATACAGGGTGTTTTACATTCGAGGTGCTGCTACTTATGATGCAATTATAGAGAGAAATTCGTGCCACGCGTCCCTATACGGTCCAACTGGTCAGGCCCTGAACTTCCCACTTTGTTGGTTCTTTTATTCCTAAAGTTTCTAGAACGTGAAGCCTGCTGCCCGCGAAAATCTTTTCTTTCTCCCCAAATCTTCAAGTATTTAAGTTCCGTATCAACAAACTCCCTTACCTCGCTTAAGACACCCACGGTACGTTAGTATTCAGGCTTTTAGCCTTCGTAGATTGTCTAAAGAAAAAAACTACAGTATAAACTAAAATTAAGTTATCGTATCACCTTAACGTCGTAAACCATGTTTTTATACATATTTTTCACGCGAGAGTTCGAAAACCGCTTATCTGCTGTTTGCCCGTAAAACCGGACGTGTCTAAGTTGAAAACGTCAAACCGAAAAGTTAAAGAACCTTTCTAAACTTCAACCAGAGTCGTTAAAATTTTATCGTCTCTAAAAGCGACTTTTACTTACAGTAAAAGCAGATGTAAAAGTTTCAATCAACTCGTCGTAAAAACTCGTGATTGATGGAAAATCGTCTGCATACGTTTTTATTACACTGTTGAAGGAATATGTGTATAAACGTAATACGGGGTATGTATAAAAGGTAAATTTATATAATATATTTCACATGGTGGCATAATGCGGTCCTTCGGTCTTTAACAAACTTCGTTCCTACAGTCTTCCGCCTTCTTTAGATTGCTAAATCAAAGAGTTCAACCGTTTCATTTAAAAAGGGTAATATTAAATCAAAAGTATTATTTGGTTACACTTTTTTATCTTTGGACAATCCACGAAGGCTGAAAGCCTAAATACTAACGTACCGTGGGTGCCTTAAGCAGGGTAAGAGGAAGTTTGTTAATATGTGTATAAACGTAATACGGGGTATGTATAAAAGGTAAATTTATATAATATATTTCACAGGGTGGCATAATGCGGTCCTTCGGTCTTTAACAAACTTCGTTCCTACAGTCTTCCGCCTTCTTTAGATTGCTAAATCAAAGAGTTCAACCGTTTCATTTAAAAAGGGTAATATTAAATCAAAAGTATTATTTGGTTACACTTTTTTTATCTTTGGACAATCCACGAAGGCTGAAAGCCTAAATACTAACGTACCGTGGGTGTCTTAAGCAGGGTAAGAGGAAGTTTGTTAACACGGGACTTAAATACTTGAAGATTTGTGGGGAAAGGAAAGACCTCCGCTGGCAGTAGGTTCCACAGTCTAGAAACTCTAGGGATAAAAGAACGAACGAAATGGGAAGTTCGGGGCCTGTCCAATTGAACCGTATAGGGATGCATATGCGCGGCTCAATTAGTTTCTCTGTTGGGAGCTGCAAGAGGAGGGACTATACTGGATAATTCGTCCGAGCAAAAACCATAAAATGATCTATAAAAGAGCGATAGATCTCCCACAACTCGACGATGGGCAAGAGAAGGAAGTCTTTGAGTAAGTAAAGGATCATTAATAAGACGAACAGCCCTTCTTTGAATGGCATCGAGAATGCTAAGGGTTGTAGGGGATGCCATTCCCCAGACATGAGAACAATATTCCAGCGAGGGTCGAATTTGGGACACATACAAAGTGTATAAATTGGAAGGAGAAAAATACTTTTTGGCTCGGAAAAGAAATCCAAGCTTTTTGAAGCTGAAGGCTATAGATACAATGTGTTTATGCCAGTTAAGGTTATTCTCAAATGTGACGCCCACAAGGTTAAATTTGTCCCCGCTCTACAAAACCTGGCTAAGCAAAGGATGAGTGTTTGATGATTTTTTCGCGACAAGGAACATGGATTGTGTTTTGGATGCATTATATTGAACGAGATTTTTGGCGCCCCAATCCAATATCAAATTGAGATCCTGTGAAAGAGATATCTGCATCGCCCTGCGTTTGCTTTCCAAGTCGGGTTGAGAGATTGGTTTGGGAACCTGAAAAGTGGAGTGAAGGGTACTATCGTCAGCATAACTATGAATGGGATTGGTTGTGGAAGAAAGAAGGTCGTTGATGTGAAGAAGAAACAAAGTTGGTGCTAGTACTGAACCCTGAGGCACTCCATCATTAATTTCGTAAAAGCTTGAAGAGTGGCCATCAACAATGACTGATATACGTCGATTAGAAAGATAACTGGAGAGCCAAGAGCAGAGTTTAGTTGGAAGACCGTAGGAGGGAAGTTTATTAAGAAGTGCGTCATGCCAGACTGGGTCGAAAGCTTGAGATATATCAAGAGCAACGATCTGGGACTCACCTAGAAACTCAAGAGACTTGTTCCAGTTGTGTGAAACGAAGGAAAGAAGATCTGCTGTAGATCTCTTGTGACGAAATCCGTATTGCCTGTCATGTAAAATTTTATGTTTTATGTTGTTATATTATGTTTTACCACTTTGATTACAAATGGTCTTAAATAAAACATTTAGAAATTCTTTAACTTCTACCATATAGTCCGGATAGCCAAGTTTGGCATTTATAAAGTACCTAGATTTAAAATGTTAATACGTAAAAGCCGGCTACTCATTACGCGGTACTTGGCAAGTAACTTGACTTGGATTATACTTGGCAAGTATTTGTCGAGTTCCAGTTAAGCTATCTACATTACGCGTCTACTTATAAAATTGCGAGTTTTTGGAAAGTACAAGTAATAAACAACAAGTAGTTTTTAAAGATGGACGAAAGTGAAACGGCAGTTTAAATTGCTTTTGTAACAATCAGATGTGGTTATATTTTTATTAAAAAATAGAAAAAGAAGTGCAAACGTAGAAGGTGGTGAGTTACATCTTTTAACAATAGTAAAGATAGGTAGGTATTTTTCTTTTTGTATATAAAGTGGGGCTGCTACCTGCGCCACTACTAGCGGCAGCTCTTTTGCATATGGAAACGTGTTAGATCGTTTGGCGCCAGTTGCCTGGCGGCACAAAGCAATGCACCATCAGTAAAAATTTAAGACGTGTGTACTCATTGGTGCATTTGGTGCGGAAATAACGGTCAGTCTAGTTTTTGCCAATAATAAAATAAAAGCACCATCAAATAGCTAGTACCCAATATAATATAACTATTGCTAATTACACCAGAAAAAGTTCCGAAGTCCTCGAAAAAAAACGTTTAAAAATACAACCACAGCTTAACAACGTGCCGCCTAACAATATTCGACTTAAAATATTAAAACGCAAATACTGATAAAATATGCCAATCGGACTTTAATAGTTATTCCCCGCGACCCTTCAATTCGACTTGCCAAGTAACGCGTAATGTAGCGCCGGTAAACAAATTGCCAAGTCAAGTACTTGGCTCCTTTGACTTGTGATTGTTTTCCGCTACAGCTCGGGAAGTGCAAGTAACTTGCCAAGTCTAAACGAGTCGTCGTATACACTACTTGCTACTTACCAAGTACTTGGCAAGTACCGCGTAGTGAGTAGCCTGCTTAAGAAAAATCTATATCCATAGCCAAAACAGCTTTTTAAGTTTCTGGACTCCTAAAGTATAGAGCAAAACGATTTTGTGACTCTTTTTTTATCTTTGGACAATTCAGGAAGGCTAGAAGCCTAAATACTAACGTACCGTGGATGTCTTAAGCAAGGTAAGAGGGAATTTGTTGACACGGTACTTAAATACTTGAAGATTTGGGGGAAAGAAATACCTCCGCGGGCAGCAGGTTTCACATTCTAGAAACTCTAGGAATAAAAGAACCAACAAAGTGGGAGGTTCGAGACCTGCCAAATTGGACCATATAGGGATGTATACGTGCGACACCACGAGTTTTTCTGTTGGAAACCGTAAGTGAAGGAATTATACCGGACAATTCTTCAGAGCAAAAGCCATAGAAGTACCGATCGATAAATCCCCTACAGCCCGAGAATGGGCGAGAGAAGGAAGTATTTCTGTAAGTGAAGGATCATTCATAAGGCGAACACCTTTTGTTTGAATGGAATCAAGAATGCTACGAGTTGTGGGGAACGCCATGCCCCAGAACAATATTCCAAAGGGGATCGAATTCGGGACACATACAAGGTACATAAATTAGAGGGGGAAAAATACTTTAGATACAATTTGTTTATGCCATTGAAGGTCTCTAAAAAGAAGGTTTTTTGTCATTATAAGGTTAAAATATAAGTTTTTGTTGACAAGGGAATTAAATTTCTTACAATCTATAAGTTACAACGGAAAAATCACCTTTACTGTATTTTTACCAATGGTAGACACAAAAAAGTACCCCTGTATCATGGGCGTAGATATGATTTTTAAATAATTATATCTAAAAGTTGGGACCCACACTAAATAAACAGGGTGTTTCCTATTTTTATAAAAAAGTTTCTATAAATATGAATCCTCAAATTTTTTGTTCACAAGATACAGGGTGTTAAACTTTTTAAGAATCCTAAAAATTTCTGAAACACTTTTTAGTAAAATTTGTAAGACTAAAAATAAACGGTATTTAATTAAGCATTGTTTGTTGTTATTACATAATTGCTAATAAGAAGTTATAACACTTGATTTTTAACACACTGCCATGTGTATATTTGCGTATACAAAAGCGTCACGTGTATATTCTGGTATACACAGTCGAATTTATACAGGGTCTCCATTTAAAAACTTTCCACTCAAGTTATCTTCGAAACGAGACAGATTTGAGAAAATCGCCGAAACACGTCAAGATATTTATTGAGGGGGAACGTTTTTTACAAAAAATGGACGGTGCTCCTTTAACCCTTAACCACCAGGGCCACCACCCCAAAATTCTTAAATGAGAAGGCTTGTCGAGTGATACATCATTTTAAAGCTCCTGACGAGTACTTTATAACCCTAGAATATGAAGTCAATATCTTCACCTATTACAAAATGGCGGTACTTTAAAAATTACCTAAATACCTGATTTGGATGGTCATATTTCCGAAACTAATAAAGTTAGATGTACTTAATGTGGTATTTTCTTAAAGCTCATTTAAAGATCTTTTTAATGGAAAAATAATATACAGGGTTCTTAAATAAAAAAATATGTACTTTTTCTTCTACCCTGTATATTACTACCAGTATCACCATTAAAAAGACCTTTAAGAAAACACCACATTAGGTACATCTAACTTTATTAGTTTCGGAAATATGGCCATCCAAATCAGGTATTTAGGTAATTTTTAAAGTACCGCCATTTTGTAATAGGTGAAGATATTGACTTCATATTCTAGGGTTATAAAGTACTCGTGAGGAGCTTTAAAATGATGTATCACTCGACCCGCCTTCTCATTTAAGAATTTTGAGGTGGTGGCCCTGGTGGTTATAGGGTTAAAGGGGCGCCGTCCATTTTTTGTAAAAACGTTCCCCCTCAATAAATATCTTGACGTGTTTCGGCGATTTTCTCAAATCTGTCTCGTTTCGAAGATAACTTGAGTGGAAAGTTTTTAAATGAACATCACCCTGTATAATCAATTTTTAAAAAAAATTGAACGAGCATATTGCATAAAAGTATTAAATCTTTTGTTTATTTACATATTAACATTGCGTAATTAAGCACATATGTTATTATCCGACTTCTTTTTTTATTATAACTTTTTAGTGACTTTTACTAATTCTTTTGAAGTCGGTTAATTTTTTTTAATGATTATTTTTAGCTTTTTAGTTTCTTATTAATACAATTAAATCGGTAAATATTTCCTCAAAAACACTACTAGTACCTCTTTAAGCGGTTAACTGCACACTGTATACCGGATCAGCTAATTAACATACCACACAGGCAATGTGAGGAAAAGAGACAATCTAATGATAATACTTGCATATTACTTTCTATTGGTAAATCTCCAACCTTTTTTGTTTCTTTACTCGCCATTATCCCAATACCAATTTGCTTAACCAGTATAAACTTAATCTACTGTGCTTACCGGTTGAAGCAAACATGGACAACACCACCATCTTTACAAGGAATCTATCCGGAGGCACCATTTTTATAGTTTTAAAAACTCCACAAAAACACGAGATATATTAAAAGTTTTTTCACTTCACTTTCATCGTTTTTTTAAGTTAATTTAAGTTATATAAAACGAGTGCATTAATTAAAGATTCACTTGATACAACTGGAATTATTTCAATCGAGTACTAGTTCTCACGATGCACAGGAAGTCCTTATGCAGGTATCTGAAAAAAGTAAAAGTTAGGAAAACAGATAAATACTCTGCGCCCATAAAGTCTTGCATATGTATAACACTTTAAAAATGTAAATTCGGTGCTCTTTGATAAGAAAAAAAATCACAAAAAAGTTTAAAGCAAATAAATCGGCATGCTTGACTCTCGCGGCCGCCTTTGCTATATTTCTTTTATGATATGCCGGTTGATGCAGCTGGTCATCGCACTATGGGATAGAAATTAATTTTTTGGTCAACATTCTGAAACTTACCAATCTAACTTAAAATGGAGTGCTTTTTACTGGAAAAATATTATAAATTATTACAAATGCTTTTTGAAACCTAAAACTTATTATATGTTATTATAAATTTACACCCCCTTAACGTTATTATTTTTTATTGTACAAAATAAACTAAAATGTCAGCTTGTTTGGTTAATTCGGTAGTATTCTAATCAGTAATCAGATGATTATTATCTCATATGATATACAGGGTACGACAATAGGTATGATTTTTTTAATGGAATACCCTGAATGTTATATCACCACCAAAAAAATCTTTTAAAATGCTTTAAAAAAATACTACATTTGATGTGTCTATCTCAATTAGTTTCGGAAATATGACCATCCAAATCTGAAAAATAATTTTTTATTATTCTTAGAAGCGTAATAGAGATACATCTTCCCAACTTTTTTATTTTTTAACGTATAAAATAAATTAAAAACACTGTTTTGTTGGGTAGATTCTGTAGAATCCATATCTTTCATCAGAATGCTTTTATCTTTTAGGATATACAATGTAGGTCAAAACATATTAAATTTTAAAATGGAAAACCTTGTAAATTATAAAAAATCTTGTATCTGTCCTTACACTCAGAAGTAGAAAAAAGTAGAAAGGCAATTGTAAGTACAAAAACTGATAAAGAAAAAAGTTAAAAAATCTTTGACAAAAGTAGCGAGACTTCGCGAAACTGCATCGGAAACACAACAATAGCTCTTATTATTTAAACTCTTTTACTTTTTTAGTAAACAAGGCTAATAATAAACTAAGTAGATTAAATGTTGTATATTTATGTTTACTTAAAATACATTTTCAAGTTTCTTACTACCCCAATAGAAGTCGTCATATCCTTTTATAATTTTGCGTACATGTAGTTTGGAGTATCTACTTTGAAATACACAGCATGAGCCATTAAAATTTCAAAGTTGCTTTTTGGCCAAAATAATGGATTTCTATCCCATAGTGTATCGGCGCGTCGCTGTAAATGATAGCGGCGCCTTTATATAAAATAGTCCGATTGCATGTGGCCTTTTTATGTTTTTTTGTATTATTTTCAAAGGGTACCGAATATGCGCTTTTAAAATGTTCTTACTATACTGGGTGGCGCCTTTTCGTTGACATTGCAGGGTACAGCAAAAACTAAAGAGATAGAACAAATGTGAGTGCGCAATCTCGATTTCAATTTTTAAAACAGTCAATGGTAAAAGCAAACCATGGCTAACTTGATTCGTTTTGAAGATACAGAGTGCTTTTTAAATTTTGTCAATTTGGCCAGGCACTTGTCTTGTAACTCGCTTGATACTGGAGATAGAAGAAAAATGAAAATAGAAAAGTTTTAGTGATTTTTACGTTAAATTCAGTGGCGTACCTACATTTTTCCAGTAACTTTTATTTTAAAGTTATTACACAAAGTTGGGTTTTGTTTTAAATGGAACACTCTGTATGGTTTATTACCAATCAAAAAGTCTCCTTAAAAGCTAAAAAAATATCATATTTAATATATTCATTCTTAATAGTTTCGGAAATATGGTCATCATCAGGATTTTTTAACGAAACACCCTGTATATTATATTACCGTTGCAAAGATATTTTAAAAGGTTGAAAAAAATACCACATTTGATTTATTTATCTTTAATAGTTTTCGAAATAAGACCATATAAACTTAAAAAATAGTAGATATACGCATTAAGATTTGGACTCTCATATTTCCGAAACTGTTGGAAAAAATAATTTTAATATGGTACATTTTTAAAAGCCTTTTAAATTTCTTTTTAATGGTGATAAAATATAAAGGGTGTTTTATTTCAAAAATTCATTTTTTATCGAATTCCGAACGATGGCTATATTTCCGAAACTATTAAAAAAAACAACTTTGTGTTAAAACTTTTAAGTAAAAGTCAATGAAAAAATATAGGTACACCACTGAGTTCTACCTACAAATCCCTAAAACTTTTCTTTTCTCATTTTTCTCTATTTATAATATTAAGAGAGTTACAAGTGCCTGGCCAAACTGACAAAATTTGAAAAACACTCTGTATCTTCAAAACAAATAAAGTTGGTCATGATTTGCTTTTACCATGAAATTTGTTTCAAAAATTGAAATCGAAATTGCGCAATCAGATTTGTTCTATCTCTTTTAGTTTTCGCTAATCCCCTGCAAGGTCAACAATAAGGCTTCACCCTGTACATTCTAGAAAAATGCAAGTACATATTTTTGGAAAAACGACGAAACACATCAAGCTTTTTATTGAATTGCGCTTCTTTTGACACCTCTTTCAATTATCAATCAATTATTTTTAAGTTTATATATTCCTCTTAAACTCTTAACACAGTATAAAATGAAAGAAACTAAGAACATTTTTTAAATAAAGCTATGTCCAAAAATGCTTTCTTTTTGAGATACAAGGTATTAAAGTTTTGACTAAAAAATGCCTATTTTATCATAACTTTCTTACCACTTCAGATATGTCGACAACATTTGGTACACTCCTTTTAACTATTATTACTATTAGTACACCACTGCTTTTCTCTTGAATCAGTATTATTTTTAAAATCCTTATTTACTTAGGATTTAATTTGGTCTATTTTTTAGTACGAAATACGGTTTTCGTTTAAAAAAATAAAGTATATTTTGATGCACGGCAAAATCGCTAAAATCTGATATGGTGTTTTGTATGTAAAACTCGTTTTTGTCTATTTTGTATTAAAATAAATAAAAGTTTAAAAACTAAAAAACACGCTCTTATATGCAACCGAAGAAAAAATTAGAAAATAATTTTTCATTACAAAGAGTTTGTATTACAGTAATAAAAGGTCAAACAATGAATCATAATTATATATCTCAAAATAGAATTATAATAAAATTTAAGATAATAACAGAATAATTCACTTCAGAATAAAAGCGTAGGGTGCTTAATCTAAGCTAATAGTCAGCTACAACCAAGTAAGAAATATATTTGATAAATTAAAGACTAAAAAAGCATGGACTGTAATGGTCTATCAGTTGAGGTCCTAAAATCCGTTAAAAATATATTAATTTATCCTTTAACCAAACTAATTAATATGTGCACAAATAATTCATACTTTCCAGATGAATTAAAAATTGCTAGGATTGCTCCTATATATAAAGGGAGATAAAAATAATTACAGTAATTACAGACCCATATCTATATTGCCTTGCATATCAAAAATTTTTGAACATGTTTATAAGGGACAATTAGTGTCGTTTTTTGAAACAAATAATTTGTTCTCAAAATGCCAATTTGGCTTTCGTGAAAAGATGGGCACAGTTGATGCTATAAATGCGTTAATTGATCTCATTGTAGATGGCATGGAGAGGGGTTTGTATACTGGGGTGATTATGTGTGATCTAAAAAAGCTTTTGATTCTATTTGCCACAAAACCTTATTACATAAACTAAGTATGTATAATGTTGATCAAAAAGTTCAAATTTAATAAAATCATATTTAATACACAGAAAACAATATACTACTGTAAATGGTTGTAGTTCAAGCCATCGTGGTGTCGCCAGCGGGGTGCCTCAGGGCTCAGTGCTCGGCCCGGTGCTTTTTCTTCTTTATATAAATGAGATAGGTTTCGTACTGCCGGGTGCCGAGGCTGTGGCGTTCGCTGATGACACAACGTTTGTAAAAACTGATATAAGTTTGGACGAACTAAAGAATCAACTAAAACAATGTAAGTACGAAATAGCTGATTGGTTCTTGAAAAATGATTTATTTTTAAACATAGAAAAAACAAAAGAGATTTATTTTTCACATAGAAACATGGACATAAATGATACGACAAATTCTGTTAGATTTTTAGGAGTATACCTTGACCATAAACTAAGGTGGGACAGTCATGTCAATTTTTGTCAGAAAAATTGGCCAAGAGTGTATATTTAATAAGGTCACTAAATAACCAGGTATCCTTAAGTGTATTAAAAACAACATATTATGCAACCTTTGAATCTAATATGGCCTATGGTTTGTTGAGCTGGGGACACACGTGTCATTCAGACAGGATTTTTGCAGTACAGAGAAGAGTGGTAAGAGTAATGCAAAATCTTAAATACAGACAAGATGCTAAACCAGCTTTTAAGAAGCTTGGCATACTTACCTTTCCTTGCCTGTACATTTACATATGTTTAAAGTATCTTAAAAACATCATAATACAGTACAAGACCAACGAAGACACCCACACTTACAACACTCGAAATAGGGAATTGATTAAAATTGATTATCACAGATTAAATTCCAGTAGAAATGGTATAAATTATTATGGTCCGACCTTTTATAACTCTTTACCAAATAACCTTAAAGATTTAGAAACTAAAAATTCCTTACATGTATCAAAAGCATACTTAAACAACAAGCTTTTTATAGTTTCCAGGAGTACAATTCTTATTTTATAAATAACACTGATGTGTGAACTCTTTACCCTATTTATGGCTTTTTCACTTAATTCTTAATTTTTGAGCTATAATATTTTCCTCTAAACTGTGATATTTATAATGTGATACATACTGAGTGTGTTTTTAAATAAAAAACGTAAAATTTTTATAAATGTTCGTTTTTGTGATTATTTTCGTGTATTTTTGATTTATTTTAATTTAATTTAATTTTAATTTTTATACATTGTATTCTTGACATGTGCAAAACCTTGTGTTAAAGCATGAAATAAATGAATTTGAATATATTTAATGTTATAATTATTTCATTTGTAAATATCTATGAGGGAAAAGTTATGAAAAAATAGTAAAATGCACCCCACGCTTTTTACTCTGAAGTGAATTATTCTGTTATTATTTTAAATTTTATTATAATTCTATTTTGAGGTAGTAGTTACATTTCGTCTCTGGCGTGCCATAAAACCTGTAACGCGTGGCGTAGTCGTCGGGTTGAATATTTTTTACTACAATAAATCGTTGTTTACAAAAGGGTTTATTTACTTTATCATTTTTGTGTCCTTGGCGGCATTGCCTTCAGAATGAAATAAATATGGGTCTAACTATATAAAAGGCCGGGTTTCATAAAGACTACGTAAAAAAAGATAGTTTTTAAGCCATATTTTAGTATTTTCTTACTTATGTAGGTTTGAAACCTTTTATTTCATCCTTATAGTATTTATTATTGTCATTATTGGAATAGCTGTTTTTGAACAATACAATGTTTATGTTTATATTTTAGAAAACTGCAATTTTTAACTAAATTTCAATTACGTTTAGAACATAAAGTGCTTATTACCGTAATAACGCACAAAGTTGTTCATAATTACCTACATACATATTTATAATCCATTCAGGTTCTATTACATGTATTAACACATATTATAAACTTAATATTCCACATAAAAAGAATTTATAGAATTTTAAATTAAATGATAATAAATTGTGCAAGATGTGCAGCTAAAAGAGGAAAACAAGTTCTTATACAGGCTTATTTTTAAGTTGATATGCGGGGTGTTTCAAAAATCAATCACTAAACTTAAGGGAGTGACTCTACTTGACAAAAAAATAAGGGTAGAGCTTTATACATTTTTTTTTAAATGTCATTTGTTTTCGAGTTACAGGTCGTCAAAGTTCAATTTTTATTTTGGTTTTTCGCCATATTGCATTTATTTTTTAACCAATCCAGTTGATATTTGGCACACAAATCGAGCTTTGCAGATTCTAACATTTTAAGACAAAAGTACTTTTTTAAATACCGCCAGAGGGCACTTTACCTAAAACTTAAAATTTATTTACATCATAACTTTTTTATTTTGACAGATAACATAGCTGGGGGCACCATTTTATTGGTAATTAAAAACTTAAAAAATAAGGTACTTTTTATTAAAGGTCATAAACCTCACCGTTTAGGCACCAATAGACATCAAAGTTTTCATCAATTTCAATCAAATTACCTACATACATACAGGGTGTCCAAAACCGACAAACTTAACCAAACGATTCTACAAAAAAAAAATATAAACATATGTCCTAAACGTCTTGGTTTTTGAACTACGGTGTGTTAAATACTACAAAAAATGATTTTTAACTAACTAAACTAAAACGTTTAGGACATATGTTTATATGAAGTTTTTTCTTATTTTCTGTTGTAGAATCGTCCCGTAAAATTTGTCGATGAGTTACTGGACACCCTGTATGTATGTAGATAATTTGATTGAAACTGAAGAAAACTTTGATGTCTATTGGTGCCTAAACGGTAAAGGTTTATCGACTTTTAATAAAGAGTACCTTATTTTTTAAGTTTTTGATTGTCTATAAAATGGTGCCCCCAGATATTCGATATCTGTTAAAATAAAAATGGTATGATGTAAATAAATTTTTAAGTTTTAGGTAAAGTGCCTTCTGGCGGTATTTAAAAAAAGTACTTTTGTCTTAAAATTTTAGAATCTGCAAAGCTCGATTTGTGTGTAAAATATCAACTGGATTGGTTAAAAAATAAATGCAATATGGCGAAAAAACCAAAATAAAAATTGAACCTTGACGGCTTGTAACTCGAAAACGAATGACATTAAAAAAAATGAAGCTCTACCCTAATTTTGTCAAGTAGAATAACCCCCTTGAGTTTCGTGATCGATTTTGAATCACCCTGTATTCCTCTTAACACAGTATAGAATGCAAGAAAATAGGAACATTTTTCAAATAAAATTATGTTCGAAAATGCTTCGTTTTCGAAATACAGTGGATTAAAGTTTTAAGAAAAAAATCACTTTTTATCATTCTACTCAGATATATCCACAAAATTTGGTATACTTCTTTTCACCATTAAATTACATTTTTGCAGTATTTTTTTTTAGTTATACCAGTGGCGTTCAAACAAGATTTTTATTTAATATTAAAGAAAATAGTACGCCACTGCTTTTCCTTTAAATCAAAATTATTTTAAAATAATCATTTACTTTGGAATTAATTAAGTTTCATGTTATTTAAACGACGAACGATTATCGTTTAAAAAAAGGCCATTTTTACGCAAGACAAAATCGCTAAAATCTTATTAGTGTTTGTATGTAAAATTCGTTTTTGTCTAATTTTATAAAAAAAGCAAAAAACTTACATAACTACAATTTAAATTTAACAAAAAAAATCAGTAGTTATAATTTTTATTAAAAGTCCAAAAATTAATTTTACATACTAATAAACACCATATTAGATTTTAGCGATTTTGCCATGCATCAAGATGGTTTTTATTTTTTTAAACGAAAACCGTTTGTCGTACAGAAAAATATCAGGAGACCAAATTAATACCAAAGTAAATATATATTTTAAAAAATATTGAGTCAAGGAAAAAGCAGGGGCGGACTATTTTTTTATTTTACAAATCTTGTTGCAACAAGACTGATACATTTTTCTTTTACAGTAAAAAATGTAATATTATGGGTAAAAAAGTGTATCAAATTTTGTGAACATATTTGAAGTGGTAAGAAAGTTATGATAAAAAAAGGTATTCTTAAAATTTTAACACTCTGTATTTCGGAAACGAAGCATTTTCAAAATATAATTTTATTTTGAAAATGTTCTTATTTTTGCATTTTATACTGTATTAAGAAAATATATTAACTTAAAAATAACCCTGCATAAATATAGATTATAATATAGATTTGAAAAAAAAAGGTTTTTACATGCAACAGTATAATAGCAAATTAAAGGTAACTGGGGGCTTTTTCAGAATAAAGATGCATGGCAGTTTAAATTTTTCCACTAGAAGCTGCTAGAAAAGAATATACGTTGGGAAAAAAAAATTTCTCTGTTCTTCTCTCAGAAATCGTAAAAAACAAATATTAAAGGAAAGATATATATATAAAAATATAAAGAAGGTGCCAAAAATAAGGCCTTAAGAACCCCAGTATTAATTTGGCAAAAACAAGAAGTATGGTCATCTTCAATATCGAAAGTCCCCGGTGTCAAGTTTAAAATTTAAACCCCCTTTACTTTTGTTGGAAGTTCAGGGCCCCTCAATGTATACGAATGCGAAATGTATGGTATGTTAATCTGTAGAAAACTGTTATAGGAGCAATTGTACTAAATAATTCTTTAGAGCAGAAGCTGAGAAATACCTTTCATTAGGCAAACAGCAGTATTTTGAATTGAATACAAAAGGCTCAGGTTGTGGAAGCCGCCATTCCCCAGATATGAGAATAATATTTCAAAGATGGTAAGATTTAAAATATATTCAAAATATGCATACTTTCTAGCTCGAAATAGGATTTTTAATTTGCCGTAGCTGTAGATACAACTTGTGTATGCTTGTTAGGGTTATTCTTAAATGTGACGCTCACAAGATGAAATGCTTTTGCCCTACAGAACTTGGTCGCTCATAAATAAAGGATGAGTATTTGATGATTTTTTTCGACTTAAAATATGACGGTATTTAAGAGGCATTAGACCGGACAAGATTTCTGGCGCCCCAACCAATTTTAAATTAAAGTTTTATGAAAGAGATATCTGCATCGTCTTTTATTTACTCATAGAGATTGATATCATAATTTGATGACTGCAGTGAAGGGTTACTATAGTCAACAATACCATAAATAAAATTTATTGTGGAAGTGGTGTACAAGAAACCGAATGATTCTAAATATAAAAAATGCACATCAATCCAGTTTAGTAGATCTTTGAACGTGCAAAGAATTTACAGAATTGATTGCGAGCCTTTAAGCCACGTAAAATACTATTACAGATTTGGGGGTTCTTTGATCATAACCTTACATTTTCTTCCCATATTGAATATTGCAAGAATAGAGCCCTTAGAGTTTTAGGGTTTATTAAAAGAAATACCAAAGATTTTAAAAATGTAAATTCAATAAAAACTATTGTATACTTCGTTAGTAAGACCCCTTTTGGAAAATTGGGTTATTTGGAATCCATATTATGAGAAATATGTTAAAATGTTAAATTCTGTTCAGAGAAAGTTTTAAGATACTTTAAATTGCATATTCCCCAGGAAACAATTAATTTTGAAGATCTTGAAAAAGCTATTAGTATACAAAGTTTGAAAGTTAGACGTGAAAATGCTGATGTATTGTTTCTTTTAAATTAATTCGTGAGAATGTGCAATGTAGTGAACTGCTCTTTTCTGTAAATTTTTATGTTCCTTCAAGGACATTAAGGCATTCTGTTACCTTTCAAACAAATTTTCACCAAAGGTTGTATGGGCAATTTTCCCCAATAAATAGATTGATGAAGCATGCCAATAAATTTGGGGACGATTTATTTAATCTATCCCTAAATAGGCTTCGAAGGGTTATGAAGTCCAATGCTTTATAGATTAAGGCTTCATGTTGTTTTATTTTCAAAGTTAGATTTTTTTAAAGTGCATATTTTAAATTTAATTTTAGATGTTGTTTTCTTGTTTCTTAATCATTAGTAGCTTGTTATTTTTACTGCTTTTTAAGTATTTTGGTGGTTAACTAAAATATAAAATTTTAGTCCTGAATATTTGTTAATTAAAAAAGCTTAATACTAGATATATATGTAGATGCTTGTTATTTAAAATTGTAATTGGCAATGCCCGTTAATGAGTAAATAAATAAATAAATAAATAAAAGATAAGGTGGTTAATGTGACTAAAAAACAGTACTGAACCTTAAGACACCCCAGCATTATTTTGGCGAAAGCTTGAAAAGCAGAACGCAAAGTAATATAAAAAAATCAGTTTGCCAAGTTTGTTAATTTATCGAACTTTTTATATTTTTTTATTTCTATAATTTTACAGCGTGTCCTTGGAAGCTCTTACCAAATTGAAAACTTTTTAGTTATTAACTTGTGTAAAAAGAGCCTTTTTATAAATAATTCTGCTTGATTGCCATTTTTACAAAAATATACAGGGTGGCCTAAAAAGGACTTGTTTTCAAACTAAAATACAGGGTGTTTTCTAACTACGGTACGTAACTTTAAAGGATAATTTCTTGTGGTATTCTATAAATAAAAATTCCTATAAACATATGTCTCGAGTTGCTTCGTTTCTGAGATACAGGGCATTATTCTTTAGTCTGTATTTTATAAATATCTCGCTAAAAGCCAGATGCGAAAAAATATACTTTTTTATCATTGGACAATCCACAAAGGCTGAAAGCCTAAATACTAACGTACCGTGGGTGTCTTAAGCGAGGTAAGAGGGAGTTTGTTGACACGGGACTTAAATACTTGAAGATTTGGGGGAGAAGGAAAGACCTCCGCTGGCAGCAGGTTCCACAGTCTAGAAACTCTAGGGATAAAGAACGAACGAAATGGGAAGTTCGGGGCCTGTCCAATTGCATTGTATAGAAATGCATACGCGCGGCTACCACGAGTTTCTCTGTTGGGAGCTGCAAAGAGGACGGACTATACTGAATAATTCGTCGGAGCAGAAGCCGTAAAAGTATCTATAGAAGAGCGATCTGGAAAGCCACTAGATCCACTAAAGTCAATCTAGTCATTACATTAAATAAACGTACTAAATTTCAATGAAATCGTTTGAGGATATTAAAATATCGACTTTTTAAAAAATGCAACGCCCTTTATCTCAGAAACGAAGCAACTTCGGACATATGTGACATAAGAATCACTCTTTAAAGTGTCGTATCATATTTAGAAAAAACCTTGTATATTAATTTGAAAAGAAGTCTTTTTACACCACCCTGTACATCCGACATTCAGCTATTTTTGTGGAAATATATTTTGTTTTTTTATCTATCATGAGATTTTTTTGGAAGAGGCACTTTTTTTCGTAAAGCTAATAAAAAACTTCACATTTGGTAAGAACTTTCTTAGACACGCTGTATATTTTATGAGAACAATTTAACTAGTTATACCAGAATTATACAAAGAAACAAAATGAAAGTAAATGTAGATCATGTTGTTGAACAACATTCTTATTTTATTTTACTTTATGTAATGTATCTGTAAAAATCTGTTATATACAGGGTGGCCCACCATATTCGACACGGTCTGTAGCTGGATAACCATGGGGTTTTAAAAAAGTAAATACTGGAACATATACAGGTAAAAAAGTGTAACGTATCACACCCTATATTTTATGACGGTTTTAGATTCTACTTTAAAAAATAACTTAAGTTTGTTCATAGTACTAAGTGTCTAATTTTATTCGTTTTTGTGATATTTGATTTTTTTGAAAAATGCAGAGGTAAAATTAAATTGATTTTACTTTAACACTTTAAACTTTAAAATGTGTAACAAGATTAGAAAAAGTCTGCCATATCATACGTAGGTCAAATCAAGATCAAATATTGTACAGCGTGATCAAAAAATAATTTTAATTTTTCAGAAAATCAAATAGTCATATCTCTCTTATTTTAAATGGAACACCCTGTATTTTTTTACGTCACATGATGACAAATAAAATACTCTTTCAAATGGTGTATAGGTTGCCTATACCTATCTTTTGTGCTTTTTAGTAAAATCAGTTTTTACAAATTTTTAGTCCAAATGTTTATTTAAATTAAAATTGGCTGTGACATAGCAGCCATTAATATTTTTCTTAAGAAAATAACAACGACCATTTACTGATTACTAGTGTTTTAGTCAGTTTAAAAGAAATTTCAATGATTTTAAATAAAAACCCTTCTTCTACAACAACAAGATGATATAATACTGGTGGGATGTGAAAAAAATGGTTTACTTTAGTCTAGAGTTAATCCTGAAAAATATTCCAGGAGAAACCATCTGAAAATCTTAAAAGTTGATTTAAAAATTTGACACAGTGATTATGGATAATGGAAGAAACGAGTTATAGGTCACAGAATGTCGTCATAACTGACCAGAGGCGTTATTAGGATTGTTTAAAAATACAAGTTTTATCATTACCACATTCAGCTGAAATAAGTGTTATTGGAAGTAGCATTATAAGCAACTAATGATTTTTTTTTGTGAATTTAAAATAAGGGCAGATAATACAAAATCTTTTAATTTTGTGCTTTTTTCCAACAAATTTACATTTTGCAATAACGGCTTAGTAAATAGGCATAGCTATATCACAGCCTACTTACATTTAAATAGACATTTGGAATAAAAATATGTTAAAACGGAATTTACTTAAAAAGTATAAAAGATAGATATGGGCAACCTATACACTATTTAAAAGAGCATTTGGTTTGTCATCATGTGGTGTAAAAAATACAGGGTGTTCCATTTAAAATAAGAGAGATATTGCTATCTGACTTTCTAAAAAATTGAAATTATTTTTTGATCATCCTGTATAATATATGATCTCGACATGACCTACGTATGATAAGGCAGACTTTTTCTAATCTTGTAACAAATTTTAAAGTTTAAGGAGTTTATATTGTTAAAATAAAATTAATTTAATTGCACCCCTGCATTTTGAAAGAAAATCAAATATCACAAAAACGAATAAAATTAGACACTTGGTACTATTTACAAAGTTAAATTATTTTTTTATGTAGAATCTACAACCGTCATAAAATATAGGGTGTTCCATTTAAAAAAATATAACTTTGATATGTCACACTTTTTGAGACACCCTGTATAGACTAAAATAATTTTATACTGTGGTCTTATCCGACCTGTATATGTTCCAGTATTTACTTTTATTAAAAACCCCATGGTTATCCAGCTACAGACCGTGTCGAATATGGTGGGCCACCATGTATATATATATATATAGTTGTAAAAAAATTAACAATTATTCCTTGACACTAATTCGTTCCTAAAGAAGTTGTAAAAATTTAAGTATTTTTTTAAATTTTACAGCATTTATCCACACATCTAAAAACTATTTGGTAACAAAATTACTAAACCGGCTCTTAGAAACAAACGCCAAAGTGACACACCCTGTACATTTAAATAATCAACATAATTCCAGACCCACCTTTGCTGGAAAATTTTATCTCACTTCAAAAATTACATTTTCAACATCACAATTTTTTAAAGAAAACTTTCCTTACTCAAATTTCATGCCACAAAACTTCGCGATACGTCACGATTGTATCTCTCGATTTCGCTAAATCGTCGTCGGGAAAATTTCAGCGGGCGTCCAGACGCTCTCCGTCGGCGTCGCGATCGCACACTGGCCCATCCAGGCGCTTTGAAGATGCAAAGGAACTGGGCGTGCGCTAGCTAAGGCGCTGTCACTGCAAAAATCTTTGGAAAAACTCGAATCGGTTAAAGTTTTGCCTTTAACAATATTAAAAAATCTTAATTGCAATATTAGTTTTGAACTATTACAGGGTGTTTTAAACTTTAACATTTTCTATTAAATTTAACAACCAGTTTGGATGACACAAATTTATTCGCTGGTAAACAGTACAGTGACAGAATTAAAATCTCGTACACCTAATTTTTCCCAGTGTGATGTTGGCTTTTGCGTACCTGGATCACCTGAAAATATACCTTATTTAACAAATTGATATCTATCACACATTTCAAAATTATATTATTTTACTTTTTTAATTTTGGAAAATGAATGAACCAGAGAAGGCGAGAGTAATTACTCTATTCGAAGGTGTTTCTCTGGGAAGAATAGCTCAGCAAGTTAGGAAACCAAGAAGCACTATTTAAAGACTCAGAACTAAATGAGAAAATACAGGATCATTGGAAAGAAGGGCTGGAAGTTGTAGAAGAAAAATTTCAAACGAAAATCAAGATAATGATCTGATATATTTTTTGCGAAACAATCCATTTCAGACAGCTGTAGAAGCACACAACCAAACTAATTTTCCTGGGACAGTAAGAACGGCAAGAAATCGTATACGTTTGGGAAATCGTAAAGGAAATTAACAAGAACAATGATTTCCATCCACAAAACAGTAATAATTTGTGGAATAAAATTGAAGAAACCTGGAATAATTACAATGTTCACCATGCACAAATGCTGATTGCATCAATGCCCACACGTTTAAACTTATTAGTGGAAAAAATGGTGCCGCTTTGAAATATTAAGCCAATGTTTTTTCTTTAATATTTAAATAAATTAAACTATATATTTATTTTTGAGTCATGTATTTTATTGAATATTAATTAAGGTAAAAAAAGGTAAAAGCGAAGTTTACCGAAATATTGAAAATTGACATAAAATGTTAACCTAAGTGTACGAATTTTTATTTCCGTCACTGTACATGTGATTTAATCACCTATCTAAACAAGATTTATTTTAAAAATAGTGATGTCTGAACAATATTTTAAGCAAGATTTTTTTTTTTTAATATTTGAATGTACATTAATTTATTAAAAACAGGAGACCGCGCCGGGGTCGAGGGTTTTCTTTTTTAATTTATTTGCTGTTAAATAGCACATGTGATTTAATCACTTATCTAAACAAAACTTATCCCAAAAAGGTGGTTTCTGATTGGTCTATTTTCTAATGAGAAAAAATAATCGAAAAAATATTTTAAAATTTCACTTTACATTTACGTTGCCATTTTTTTCCGCACAGAATAGTGCTTTTGAATTTTCCAGCCGACATTTTGTCTCCTTAGTCGCTATTATCAACTTTATTTTTTTTATCTTTGTGACAGTCCACGAAAGCTAATGCCCAAGTACCAAAGTACCGTGGGTGTAGGGTTATTAGATGTTTAACCCATCTTTTCCTTGTTAAGTCAACATTGTCTAAGCAGGCTGAGTACAGCGTTGAATTCAGGGGTGGCTCTGGAAGGTGATATTCTTTCACTCCCTTCAAGAAGAAATTTGGTGTATTAATTCATAAGCAGCATAAGTATAATCCGAAAATATACAATTTATAATAACTTGATCGGATTGATTTAATTTTTTTTTGTTTTTAATTTTTAAACTAAATAAATATGAGTACCTAAAGCTCGCCAACAAGCTTAAAACCATATCATACAGGGTGTTTATTTAAAAACTTACTACCCAAGTAATCACCAGGGCTACCACCCCAAAATTCTTAAATGAGAAGGGGTCAAGTAATACATCATTTTAAAGCTTCTGACGAGTTTTTTCCTTTCGCCCTTTCGGGGTCATCCCACCCAGGTCCGACGACCGTCCCCCTAGGTGGTGCACTGCAGCCTGAAGGCTTATTGTACCTTGACCCCTACTCCTTCCCATTCACACACCATTCATTCCATAACTTGGATGGTTGCTGCTTGGTCCGTTCGTTCACCCCCGAGCAGAACACCGCGTGCCGTTGCCTAAAACCGACAACGCCGGTCACCCATCCAAGTTATGGGCGCGCACTTCACTGCTTAACTCCGGAGATCGATGCTGCCGATACTTTATTACACTAGAATATAAAGTCAATATCTTTACCTACTACAAAAATGGAGGTACTTAAAAAATTAAAATTACGTAAATACTGATGGGGATGGCCATATTTCTGAAACTAATAAAATAAGAAGTACTTAAAGGGGTATTTTCTTAAAGCTCTTTTAAATATCTTTTTAGTAATATTATTTACAGGGTGCTTTATTTAAAAATACACTCTTTATCATATCCTCCATATTATTACTAGTATTACCATTAAAAGGATTTTAAAAAGAACTCCAAGAAAATACCGTAATTAAGTACATCTAACTTTATTAATTTCGGAAATACGGCCATTCTAATCAGGTGTAGTAGTACTTAGTACTTATTAGGAGCTTTTAAAATTATGTATCACCCGACCTCCCTTCCTATTTAAGAATTTTTGGGGTGGCTGTCCAGTTTATTGTAAACAAACGTTCCCCTTAATAAATAGAGATATATTGCACAGTAAAATAAGGCCAGGCACTAATAATACCGGCCCTATTTTAACATCTGAGCTTGCGCAAATGCATGGTAGGATAAGGACTCCCTTAATATTATTTATGTCGGTTTTGGGTCGTGCCTTATTTTGGTCTTATTTTAACTTCGGAACTGTACGTGTAAACCGAACGGCTGCCCAGCACAAAATCGAAAAGTTTTAAGAAGTAAAAAATACTTAAAAACCTTGCTTTTTCAAATGTGTTTCTTTAATTGTGTAAAACAAAACCCTACAACACAAAACAATAAAGAAAAACTACTAAAGTTTTTCCCTTTTTTTTAGGTTAATGGTACTGTCAACATGATTTGCAATAACTCTAAATATTGGGTACAAGCACTATTAAAATAAGGCCGGTATTAATAATACCCGAGCTTAATAAGCCAACTTGCAATAATTCTCTAATATCTTGACGATTTTCTAAAATCTGTCTCTTTTTGCAGATAACTTGAGTGGTGAGTTTTTAAATAAGCACCTTAGGCGCAATATGGGGGGGCTAGGGGCTTAGCCCCCAAAATAAAATTAGATAATATTAGCCCCCAAGATTCCCAGTATCCAAGCCGAAATTTATGTGACTAGAAGCGATAAGAGAAAGCGATTTTTATGTCAATAGAGACATTTTGCACCCCTTATTTTGCAATTCCGTTGTGGTTAACGTTATTCTGAGACTGCGCAGTAACGCAAATATGATCCGTTATCGTTATTAACCATACCGGACTCCTTAAATTACGGATGAATACCGAAGAGCTTATCGTTATCGTTATCGTTATTGTTAAACTGCGTGGTTGCCGGATTGTACAAATTTTAATATCAATTATTTAAAAGGTTAAAATTTTAATGCCGTATTAATTAAAATATCATTTATACATAGGCTCTAATTAGCGAAAAATCTATAGCAGTAATAAAAATCAAATAGTGTTAAGAAATTAAAACGGACTTGCACTTTTACAGATATTCTAAATCAGTAATTAATTTAGATGTTACAATCTGGCACACTTGCTTTTTATTCTACTACCAAACCTAACCTTACTTTTTGTGTTTTGCTTATACTGTATTGTTCGCATCTACTTTAAAAAACGAAATCAACAGAAGTGTTTGCATATATTTAAATATCAATTTATATCTTATGAAGAATAAAAGTAAACTACTGATTTTTCGTTAACTTTAAAATCGGTGAACCACAGGCAAAAATAAGGTTATGTGTCGAAAGCGCAGATGCAAGATAAATTTCTTAAAAGAGGCTGCAAAATCTCTGTCTTAAACTGCTGCCGTAATCGTTATGTTTAATAACGATAACCATAAGGAGGCCAAAGAACGTCTGTTATTTTAAGAGGTGCAAAATGTCTCTAATAGTGCCACTTTTGCCAAACTGTAGGTCATTTTTGTGGCAGTAATGACAAATAAATCCTTTATCTTTCCCTAATTTAAATTTTCAAAAATTAAAAAATATCTTTTAAAAAGATAATTCCAATCCAAGGCAAAATAGTATTTAAAATTTCACTTTTAGAATGCTGATAACACCCAACTGACCCAAAATATAAACTAAAGGTTAAAAATGCTATTTTATATCCGGATACCTACAACTACATCCATTAACTCGAGTTTTACGAGCTCACGAAATTGGTACCCATTTGGCGTACAAATCATTTAAAAACAGAGAGAGCTGATGCTTGATGCATGTAAATTAGGCACCGGATCGTTTAAATAGAGAGTGAGATATACTCGATGAATGCAAATGAGCGGGCAAATCAATCATTAAATATACTAATCACAAACTGAAGAACGAAGAAAACACTGCATGCCCTACATTTTTTCTCGAGCGTGCCCACTTATTCTTTGATACTCTTCATTTCTGCAATGTTACGAGGACCTATCTAAAATTATCTACAATAAAATTTTAAAAGGTAAAATTTGTTACTTTGTTTGTAGCCGCTAATCTTCGGAAATACTGAACCGATCATAAAAATTATTTTACAATCAGAAGCTACACTATTCAGGGTATTACCCATATAACATTTTTGCCGGCGATGTACATTTAATTTACTGGCATTGCCAACACTCTTTAATGGCAAGGCATTGGCAAAAAGGTATCAAAAAGACGCGAAAGTGGGCAATTAGCCGTTATTGGGCCACGTGTCGCAGATAATGGGATGGCATCCGTCATTAATAATTTATGATGAAAAAATGCGTTTAGGATGATGGCATCCATCATTAATAAGTTATTGGCAAAAAAATGCGTTTAGGATAATGGCATTTATCATTAAATAAGTATTGCAAGTTTTATAAGCTGAATGTCTCAAAAGTTAAATAACATAATATTTAGAATTTTGCAATAAAAAAAAATGAGAAAAAAAGGCAGGAAAACTTTATCAATAAAAAAATTACATAATATAAATTTTTATACAGTAACAGTAAACCAAAAAAAAAAATAAAAAGTATGTAATAAAATTTAAAAAAGATAGTAAATCAAAAAGAACACACTATAAAATAGTAGGTATTAAAGGGACACTTTCACTCAATTTTTAGATCAAAACATAGGGAGAAATGTTTTAAAGAAGTTAAATGTCAAAAAAATATTAAAAATATATATATATATATATATATATATATATATATATATATATTTATATATATATATATATACATATATATATATATATATATGTATATTATATATATATATATATATATATATATATATCTATATATATATATATATACACTTAGTTTAAATTCTTGGGATTTAGGTCCAGGTTAATGTTAACACACACTAATTAGGTAATGAATACACTTAATTATGTCTACTAAAAACTCTTTTCTTTAAAAAAGAAGTTATAAAGCTAGAAAACCACGTAGAAAACAATTGCACAAAGCGGCCAAACAAAAGCAGGTTGCCTCATCTGTCAAATTGTCAAATCTTGTATTTCGGCTAAGCGGGAAATTTGAATTTATCACCTTCGGTCGAAATTAACCTAGCTAATTTTACCATCATTTTATTGTTATTCTCTCAAAAATACATAATAAACATTTTGTTTGACTTAATTTTTATTTGCATTGATTTGAATCAATAAAATGTTAGGGAAAAGGCCATTTCCTTTAAATTATGTAAAAAACATAAAATAATGTTGTTTAGCCGCCATTATAAATAAAACAGATCAAAAAAATGCTCGAATGTTAGTTAAATACCAATGTTAATAATATGGTTTTGAAAAGTATGAATATGCGTTGAAGGTTTGCCTTCAAAAAATCCAATATTGTATTTATTTGTCTGCAACAAAAAGGCATGCTAAATATTTCTAGGACCAGCCCTTTTCAAATGAACTCTTTTCAAATAATATCTATCTATAAGTGAATTGCAATATATTACACATAGATCTTAAACCATGTCACCTATTCTAAGTTGTAAGTTTAAATCTCAGTCCTCGTATTATGCCATTTCTCCATTGGTTTTTCTTCCGGTACCGACAATTCTTCATTCTTTAGCATCAGCTGATCGTAGTACCACATTCGTACTCAACCAAGCAAGTTTTGCTGAACATATATTCACGTGATAGTTTTGTTAAGCTAAAGTAAAAATTAGTGTTACCTCGTTAAGATCTCTTATTTTTAATGTATATAGGTGATCAGTGATCTGTGAACAGTGTGTGATGATATAAAATATAAAAGGATGTATTAAGAAATAACGGTAATTTAACCTGATAATTACTAAACTATCTATAGAACATGTATTAAGTGGTGGTAATTATTTAAATCAATTAGATTTGGTTAGTAAATAATTGCTTCAATAGTTACTAGTAGACGCTGGCTCTTTCATGTATGTTACCATTTTTAAATTATTTAGTTTTCTTGGAATATCAATTTAAATAAGAAAAAAGATTATGTGACTTTTCTCTTTTAAATAAGAATCTATATACCGGAGTATACACGGTCATTCATACCTGAAACGCACTTGCATGAAAGCAAATGTCAAATAAAGCTTTTGATACACACGAGTCAGATGTACCTGTCAGATCAGCGTCAGTTTTGGCAGCTGGTGGTGTGATCGACTTGAACATAAGCGTAATTTGACAAAAAGATTTTTACTTTTGTCAATGTATTAATTACTGTTAACTTTCCAAAAACATGGATAACCTTGATAAAGATGAGTCCAAATTTAATTCATTTTGAAAGCGATGCCGCCAAGTACACAAAAAATGATAAAGTAAAGAAACCCTTTTGTGAACAATGATTTATTGCAGCAAAAAATATTTAACCCGACGAGTTTCTAGTACCACGCCACGTGCCACCGGTTTTATAGTAGGCAGAGGCGAAATAAGAGAATGTTTTGTAAGTAGGTGATACGTGTTTTAGCAATGTATTTTTTATTATTTATCTAAAAATATGTAATCAGGCTCTGTCCGAGGCTATGTGCATTCGAAAAGGTTTGTTTACTTTATCATTTTTTGTGTACTTGGCGGCATCGCTTTCAGAATGAATTAAATATGGGCCCATCTATACATATATATATAATCACGCAATACAACTTCCTGGCGCCAAAGAGCCATTTTGTTAACTCAAAACCAACAATATAACTCCGTAAACGACGTCTCCTAAACTGAAACGTTAACTGACGTGTCCTACCTGTCCTACACATGCACAAGTTTGCACGACGCGCGTCCACTTAAAACCAAACTCGGACATCGAGTCGCATGCCAAGCCACATGTGGCAGTTTTTTAATGCACACGGTCAAATTTGCGCGCGAGCTTTGGCTTTTTTGGCAGATGTGACAGTTTTGCATGACCGTGTTGCCCCGGTTATAAAAAGTGTTTTTGGCTACACGCCAGGTGGAGCCACTACGGTCCTGGCCCCAGGTTATAGTTTGTGTGCGTACACAGAATCAATTTACCACTACAAAATTCCTTAAACAAATCAAAAGTAGTCTAAAAAATTTGATCCAACCTAAATGCTAATGGATTTTTTATTAAAAATTATTATTTTTTGGGCTTATTTTTAACATTTTTTTAAAATCGTAAGCTTTAATTTACAAGGTGTATTTAAAAGGTGCGGAAACTTGGTACCACAAATTCCAGAGACCAGAAAATGACCTTCTAATCCAATTTACCAAATTTTTTTTCTCGGTCGCGAATACTTTTAAGAAAATTCCACACCACTGTTTTTTGACCAATCAATCACATGTGTAGTTTCGGTTTGCATTACCATGACAACACAAGGATTTATCGGAATTTTTTTCTCCTACCCGGGGTACCCTGGAGCCGATTTTAGTGGAATTTCTTTGATATAATCATTGAATTTGTCTTTAACGTCATGTCTGTCATTCACATACATAATTAAAGAAAATGTTATTTTGTACCAGTTGTAGTATTTCAGACATAACATATTAATAAATAATGTAAGGTTTAAGACCCTAAATGACAATTTTATACAACTACAGTTAGTAACAATATCATAAGTCTGTAGGTACTAGACATAAGTGAAGAGCAAACGAAAGCAAGGTATGGGTCTAAAAACTAAAATGAACTATTTTTACCAACTGTAGTAACATAAGGTCTATATAATATAAAAGAATAAACAATGATAAGCTCTAAAATTACATATATACTTGCAACTACAATTGGTAAAATGAAAATATTTATTTTATAGTAAAATTTTAAAGCTCGTGTCAAAGTTACAAATATTAATTTAAAAGAATAATATTTAACACAAACTAGGTGTGAAATTTTCTTACCGAATACCACACGTGCTTAAGTATTCTGAAGTTGCTCGGCCGAAATATTTTAAGAAAATTCTTCCACCGCCTGCGAATCGAGATAATTTTCAAAATATTCGTGGCCTTGAAAAAATTTCCGGAAATAAATTTAGCACTAGTGGTATTACAACTGAAAATTTTATACCAGTTGTTTACAGCCAATAAAATGCCTTGATTTTAATAAGTTGCTATGACAACAACCTGAATCTTACAAAAAAAATTTCGGTCACGAGACCTAGCTGCAAAATTAATAAGTAATAATTTCCCTGGCTGGACAGCTGTCACATGCAAATGCCAAAATCACAAAAGTTAAAAAAATTTAAAAATAATTCTTTACTTTCACCACGGATTCATCAATCAGCAAAAAAAAAGGTTATTTTCTAGAAAACCTGCGGCAACCCGATTTAACGAAATTGGTGGTATACGGGTTTTTTTTTTTGGGGCGCTGATCACAAATCTGAAAGACATTTTTTGGCGAAAACGTTTCATTCTTGAGATATCCATCATCAGACTCGAATTCTAAACTAATTCTATTTTTGAAATATTCCCTCTTCTTTTTGCACACAATTCTTGAATTAAAGCTTAAGTGGCACACAATATTTGATTTTTAACCTTTAAAACTTCGGGTTTTTTTACGTATTTTACATTATTTTTGCATTAAATTGCAGAGCTATATTTTAAATCATTTTAATCTCAGTGTGCCATGAAGCCCTATGTGTATGTATGGTTGCCGCATTATCAAAGAAAAGCCACTCAATTTAACGCAAATATAATGTGAAAAACGTAGAAAACGGGGTTTTAAAAGGTGAAAATTAAATATTTTGTGACACTTTAGCTTTAAATCAAGAATTGTGTGCAAAAAGAAGGGGGAATATAGTGAAAATAAGCTTAGATTAGATTAGATTAGCTTGGAGGTGGATTGTAATCCTGCAACACTGCAACCAGCTCAGGTTTATTGTGTATCCTTCATCCATATGTTAGAGCACGCTATCCAAGTCGGTCTCTTTAATGAGACTCCACAATCTTGAAACTGGCTCCTTGGTAAATGTTGCTGCTTTAGGTTTTTTCCTTACCCAGCCTTGCAAACCGCGGACGACAAAGGGATTTGCAATAGCACCGTATGGTGTTCTGCCGTTTTCTTCTTCCTAGCAGAACCTGCATAGGTTTTCTTCCGGCCTTTGTTTCCAGATGTTTATTCAGTCTGCAGTGACCTGTTAGTTGACCCACTATAATTCTTACTGCCTTCCGGTTGTAATTCAAATAGGCTTAGTTCAAATTTGAACTTTGATGATAAATATCTGAGAACGAAACGTTTTCGCCAAAAAAATCTTTCAGATTTGTGATCAGCGCCCCAAAAAGAACCCGTATACCAAAAAATCTACAACTTCACTTATTTAACCAACTTCGTATCTCAAACAAGGCCAGAGTCCTATCATAAGACAGGAAAGGGCCATACAATGGAGATTCAAGGGGGACCAAGAAGTCAACTCAGTGTGTGAGATGCCTTCAGACAAAATGGTACCAAGCTACTGGCTAAACAAAGGTTTTCAAACTTTAATACCAGACAGAAAGGACTGGGTGGCAGTGCCTCCCATTAAAGCCGACCTAATCTGGTCATACAGACGGCTCCAAAACAGACCAAGGAGTTGGAGCAG
This sequence comes from Listronotus bonariensis, assembly GCA_014170235.1. Lineage (NCBI taxonomy): Eukaryota > Metazoa > Arthropoda > Insecta > Coleoptera > Curculionidae > Listronotus > Listronotus bonariensis. The sequence goes on from JACEGR010004326.1 coordinate 63,218, forward strand.
GTATATATGGGGACAAACCAAGGACGAAAATAAACTTGGGTCTCGGACAACACCCTACTGTGTTCCAGGCCGAAATTGTAGCCATAGAACAATGTGCTAGGGAAATCATCAGAAGGAGCTATGAGGATAAAACCATAGTAATCTATTCGGACAGCCAGGCAGCCATCAGGGCACTCAGTACATGCAAAATCAGCTCCAAGCTGGTGCGGGACTGCGTAATTGCCCTAGAAGAGGTGGGTGCGTCCAACAAGCTAACCATTGCCTGGATACCAGGACACGAAGGCCACGAAGGCAATGAAGAAGCTGATAAATTGGCAAAGGAGGGGGCTGGCAGGACAATCGTAGGTCCTGAGCCCTACTGTGGTATTCCATCATGCCAGGTAAGATCATCCATTAGATCATGGATTATGAGGGAATCACAAGACTGGTGGATGAGAACACCAGGACAGCGTCAGGCGAAAGTGTTCATCAAGGCTTACTCGCCAGAATTTACAAAAGACCTTCTGAATTATAACCGGAAGGCAGTAAGAATAATAGTGGGTCAACTGACAGGTCATTGCAGACTGAATAAACACCTGGAAACTATGGGCCTGGCAGAAGAAAACCTATGTAGGTTCTGCCAGGAGGAGGAAGAAACCGCAGAACACGTATGGTGCTACTGCGAAGCCCTTTGTCGTCTGCGGTTTGCAAGGCTGGGTGAAGAAAACCTAAAGCGGCAAGATATACCAAGGGGCCAGTTTCAAGCTTGTGGAGTCTGATTAAACAGACCGGCTTGGATAGCGTGCTCTAACCTATGGACGGAGGACACACAATAAACCTGAGCAGGTTGCAGTGTTAGAGGATATGCAATCCACCTCCTAATCTAATCTAATCTAATCTCCAATAAAAAAAAAAGAACTTAGCAATGGTGGTGACTTAAGTTAATTCACCCTGTATAACTCTTCTATTCTTTAAACATCATTAAATTAACATATTGACTTCAGGCACATAAAAGAAAGAAAAGTGACAGCTTCGGAAATTTTATGACTAATTAATGTTTTTAAAAATGAGGACAAGCACACTAGATAAATAATAACGAAACTTTTTATTTTCAGGTATTTTTTGAAGAGTCACTCGATACAGTATTCAGTTCAGTGAAAGAATAAGAACGTTGAAGACCGCCGAAACCACTTTCTTCTTTCTTTGTTCGATTATTGCGGATTTTTGTTGTTATGTTCTTCCGTGGTTATTGGGGAATTTTAAAGAAAGCAACATTATAAGGTAAGAAAAGGAAGTATTTATTTTTATTTCTGGAACATCGTAAGATCAAGTCTTTATTTGTATATGGCACCAAATAATACAGAGTGGCCGTCCATTCTTTGACCCATTTACACCACGATTATCTTTATACACTGCTTGTCTAACCCAGCAAACACTATTTGCCGGCAATATACATTTTTCATATTGGCATTGATGGTAAAGCATTGGCAATTGGTGGCAATTTTATGCCAACATCTAATACGCATTAAAAAGTTAACCCTAAATAAACACTCAATTGCCAATAAATTTTACATGCAGGCGAATTACCGGCAAGCATATAAAAATGGCGGCATACATGATTAAATAAAGCATGCCTTTTTGTTGCAGGCAAATAAATATTGGATATTTGAAGGCAAACCTTCAAAGCATATTCATACTTTTCAAACCATATTATTAACATTGGTATTTAACTAACATTCGAGCAATTTTTTTGATCTGTTTTATTTATAATGGCGGCTAAACAACGTTATTTTATGTTTTTTTACATAATTTAAAGGAAATGGCCTTTTCATAACATTTTATTGATACAAATCATGCAAATAAAAATTAAATCAAACAAAATGTTTATTATGTATTTTTGAGAGAATAAAAATAAAATGATGGTAAAATTAGCTAAGTTAATTTCGACGATTTCGACCGAAGGTGATAAATTCAAATTTCCCGCTTAGCCGAAATACAAGATTTGACAATTTGACAGATGAGGCAACCTTGCTTTTGTTTGGCCGCTTTGTGCAATTGTTTTTTACGTGGTTTTCTAGCTTTTTAGTTTCTTTTTTAAAGAAAAGAGTTTTTAGTAGACATAATTAAGTGTATTCATTACCTAATTAGTGTGTGTTGTGTAATTAATTGGTAATAGCTAGTCAATAGTCAAGAAGGCGGGTTATTCAATTTTGTTTAAAACCTTTTAAATTTGTAGTTACCTAAAAAATTATATGAAATAAGGGAGTTGACTTATTAAAAGTTTTAGGGACGTGTTAATAAAAAAAATATATGTATTTAATAGTTTTTTTGACATTTAACTCCTTTAAAATATTTCTCCCTATGTTTTGGATCTGAAAATTGGGTGTAAGTGTCCCTTAAATACTTACTATTTTAAAGTGTTTGCTTTTGATTTACTATCTTTCTTTTTAATTTTATTACATACTTTTTATTTTATTTTTTTTGGTTTGTTGTTACCATATAAAAATTTATATTATGTAATTTTTTATTGATAAAGTTTTCCTGCCTTTTTTTTCATTTTTTCGATTAAAAAATTCTAAATATTTTATTTAACTTTTGGGACATTCAACTTATAAAACTTGCAATACTAATTTAATGATAAATGCCATTATCCTAAACGCATTTTTTGCCAATAACTTAATAATGATGAATGCCATCATCCTAAACGCATTTTTTGGCATAACTTATTAATGATGGATGCCATTATCCTAAACGCATTTTTTATTATAAATTATTAATGACGGATGCCATCACATTATCTGCAACACGTGGCCTAATAATGGCCAATTGCCCACTTTCGCGTCTTTTTGATACCTTTTTGCCAATGCCTTGCCATTAAAGAGTGTTGGCAATGCCAGTAAATTAAATGTACAACGCCGGCAAAAAATGTTATATGGGTAAATTCAGGATCCCAACTCTCAACTTTTAAATTGTTTGGTATATTTTCATGAAAATTTGAGGACTTTAGTAAGACAACATAAACCAAATTTAAGTCAAAAAATGACAGATATAAATGTCAAACTAAGAGCTAGGGGCCATTTTAAAAAGAAAAATTAAATTAATAGGGGGTCTTGTGGCACATCATTTTAAAGCTTTGAACAAGTACTTTATAACCCCAAAATATAAAGTCAATACCTTTACCTACTACAAAATGGCGGTACTTTGAAAATTACCTAAATATGTATCTTATTTGGATGGCCATATTTCCAAAACTTATGAAGTTAGATACACTTAATGTGGTATTTTCGTAAAGCTCTTTTGGGGATTTATTTAATGATGATACTAGTGATAAGATAGATTTGGTTATGACATTTCATTAGCACAAAAGAAAATTATGCCGTATAGGGTTTTCTGCTGTTTTTATGATTTTTAAAAATATTTTGGCTTACATGTTATCTCTTAATTGTTTTTAATCATATTTTAATGGCGCTGTTATAAAATATTTTGTATTTTTTTGGTAAAAAAAAAAAAATTTTCGAGAGTTCTTCATTTTTAATTTGAATTTTTGGCAACATCGGCAACTTTACGCATCCGAGTTCTATTTGTAAAGGATTTATTTAAATAAAATTCAACGTACCCGAAGTCACGGTCAAGTTAGTTTTTGTTAGTCAAGTCTCTTTATTTTTTAAATTGGCTTTTTAAGGAATTTAAAAATATATATTTCTTTGCAAATTTTAGATGTTGCCAAATGCTCTTTATATTTGACTTGCAATAAATGATGTTTCTTTAACCTTGCTTGCTAGTTTGAGGTTATAAAACATAAATTTCAATTTTTTCTAAATTTCTTTATTTTTTAACAAAAATAATAATGGAAAAATGATTTTGGTCCCGGAAGTTTGTTAAGTTATAATTAATTATAAACTGGATATTTTGGATCAGCGCCACTGATGTCTTATTAAGAAAAGGGTCTAAAATCAGTGAGTATCATTTATTTAAAAAAAATCATAAAAACGGCAGAAAACCCTATTTGGCACTATTACCTTTTTCATTTTCATAAATTATTCTTCATAAAAATGTTTGCTTGCTTGTAAAAGTACCTTTATTTTTCATTTTAAAGCAAAATATAATTTAGAATAGCATTTTGAATAACTTTATGAATGTCAACAAGTTTTATGAAACTGATTATGGGGTTATTTTAAATTTTTATAATAAAATTACCTGAAAAACTCTCATAATTTGCTTTTCAAACATCTGCTTTCCTCAAATTCCTACACAACACAATTTTTCAGATATAACGCATGTGACCCAGGTATTCTACCTGAATTTTCTTAGTGACATTTTACCTAAAAATGAAAAATTAAGGTACTATTGAAGAAAAATCATGTTTTTGAAGTTTTTGCAAACCCTATATTTTCAATATCGCTCTGTAGTTCAGAAACTAAGAGGGCTATGACGTATTTTGTTATAAAAGAAGTAACTCAGATCTATCCCTATTAATAACTGAGATAACCTGAAAGTGCAACCGAAATGAGACAGGTACAGGTTTATCAGTAAAAAGAGGTCCACCCTGTATATCAATCAAATTATCAAACTGTTGATTTTTTACAAAACAGACAAATCTACACCTTATTTTTTATTTATGTTAAAAAAAGAAACAAGACCTGAGACAAAATAAATTCCCTTTTAGTTAATAACGATGTTTTTCCGTACCGGGCGGTCCATTTCATTTAAACTAATGACTACTTTTATTATATTTCTGCGTTATATACTTTGCGTAACTAATTACGATGGTTTTATTAAATTAGGGTTATAAGTGGCACAATACTTTTAGCAAAGTGTGTGAGACGTTTACTCTAATTATCTCGTCGCATTCTCTTCAGGAAAGTGAAAAAGTTTCGCTCCGTGTAAAGTTGACATTTGGCACGTGTTAACTGTGATTTTTAAGCCGGGGACACATTGTTTGGACGTGTCGTGTGGTGTCGTCTCATGTCGTGTCGTGTCGTTATGTGCCGTGATATGACATAAACACATTTCTCTAAGCATTAAGATGAAGAGGGGTACTGGTTTTAATTCCTGACTTTTTAGTTTTTAATTAACAATATTTTATTACTTTTTCTATTAGTACAAAGCCACAGTCAATAACGCCTGACGCTCTGTATCGCAGCCTGACGAAAATCTGGAAGGCGCGTATTTTATAGCGACACGACACGTCAGGATACGACAGGAAACGTAGGTCTAGCTTGTATATAGATAAAGTTATCAAACTGTAGGTTGATTTTTCACAAAACACAGAAATTTACACCTTATGTTTTATTTTTGTTAAAAAAAATAAAAACAAAACCTGAGACAAACTAAATTATCCTTTTAGTTAATAGGATGTTTTTCCTTACCGGGCGGTCCATTTCATTTAAACTAATGACTACTTTTATTATGTTTTTGCGTTATACACTTTGCGTAACTAATTACGATGATTTTTAATAATTTAAAGTTATTAGTGGCACAATACTTTTAGCAAAGTGTGCGAGACGTTTACTCTAATTATCGCGTCGCATTCTCTTCAGCAAAGTGAAAAAGTTTCGCTCCGTGTAAACTTGACATTTGGCACATGTTAACTGTGATTTTTAAGCCGAGGACACATTGTTTTGACGTGTCGTGTCGTGTCGTTTTGTACCGTGATATGACATAAACACATTTCTCTAAGCATTAAGATGAAGAGGGGTATTGGTTTTAATTTCTGATTTCCTTTGTTTTTAATTAACAATATTTTATTTATTGTTCTATTAGTACCAAAGCCACAGCCAAAAACGCCTGACGCTCTGTATCGCAGTCTACGAAAATCTGGAAGGCGCGTATTTTATAGCGACACGACACGTCAGGATACGACTGGAAACGTAAGTCTACCTTGCATATAGATAAAGTTATCAAACTGTAGGTTGATTTTTAGAGAAGAAAAATCTACACATTATTTTTATTTATTTTTATGTTAAAAAAAAATAAAAACAAAACCTTAGCCAAAATAAATTATCCTTTTAGTTAATAAGGATGTTTTCCTTACCGGGCGGTCCATTTCATTTAAACTAATGACTACTTTTATTATATTTCTGCGTTATACACTTTGCGTAACTAATTACGATGATTTTTATTAATTTAAGGTTATTTGTGGCACAATACAATTAGCAAAGTGTGCGAGACGTTTACTCTAATTATCGCGTCGCATTCTCTTCAGGAAAGTGAAAAAGTTCCGGTTCGTGTAAAGTTCACATTTGGCACGTACCGTGTTAACTGTAATTTTTATTTATAGTTATTGTCTTGCTTTCGATAGAATACAAGGCGATTTTTAACCTATACGCATAAACTTGGGAAAAAAGACAAAAATTTAAAAAAAAATTAAATGTTTTTAGTCAGGGAGATAACTAAATACAGGGTGATCATTTTTAAGTTAGCACTATTGCTAACTTCTTTATTATTGGAGATACGAAGTCGGTTAAATTAGTAAAGTTGTGGTATTTTTTCCGTTGATTAACGTGCTGGCAACAAAAAACAAGAGCTTTAAAAATGTCCTTATGTGTTTTATCTAATTTTTAATTGTTTAGGATTATGACAATCCTTGGGAATTTGCTAGTAATAGTAATAGTAAGCATTTTTGATGCCATTCAAAGAAGGGCTGTTCGTCTTATTAATGATCCTTTATTTACTCAAAGACTTCCTTCTCTGCCCATCGTCGAGCTGTGGGAGATCTATCGCTCTTCTATAGATACTTTTACGGCTTCTGCTTCGACGAATTATCCAGTATAGTCCCTCCTCTTGCAGCTCCCAACAAAGAAACTTGTGGTGCCGCGCGTATGCATCCCTATACAGTTCAATTGGACAGGCCCCGAAGATCCCATTTTGTTCGTTCTTTTATCCCTAGAGTTTCTAGACTGTGGAACCTACTGCCAGCGGAGGTCTTTCCTTCCCCCAAATCTTCAAGTTTTTAAGTCCCGTGTTAACAAACTTCCTCTTACCCTGCTTAAGACACCCACGGTACGTTAGTATTTAGGCTTTCAGCCTTCGTGGATTGTCCAAAGATAAAAAAGATCTTTTTAATGGTGATACTGGTGGTAACATACAGGGTAGCAAAAAAGTATATATTTTTTAATGACGCACCCTGTATAATATATCACCATTAAAAGATATTTAAAAGGGCTTTAAGAAAATTATACATTAAGTACATCTAACTTTATTAGTTTCGGAAATATGGCCGTCCAAATCAGATATTAAGTTAATTTTAAAAGTACCGCCATTTTGTAGTGGGTTAATAAGTAATTGACTTTATATTCTAGGGTTATAAAGTACCTGTTAGGAGCTTTAAAATGATGTGCCTCAAGACCCCTTACCTTTTAATTTTTTTGCAATATAGCGCCCAGCTGTCACCTTGACATTTAGAGCTATCATTGATATGTAAAAAATTGTAGCCCTTGGTGATACAATATTTTTCCAAGTTTCATGAAAATATACCGAACAGTTCAAAAGTTAGAAGGGGGCGACGGACTTTAGGACCTCACTGTATGTATTTTTACTCAAATAACCCATATTCTAATCTATTTGTTTTTAAGAATGTATTAAGTGGAAAAAGAAACGAGGGCCTTTTTATATTATCATCCTGTGATGTTACTTTGGAAACCCTAAGTCAAAATATTACCGGTAACCCCCTGAAATTTTTATGGAAATATTACCAGTAAGGATGGGACTCTAACATTCTACAATTTTAAAGAATTTAATCGATGCCGGTTTTTAACTCTTCGTTTGACGTCCGGACAGTGCGGACGTGCGTAGAGGACTATAAAGTTCTTCCCGGAGTGGCGGCTAGAGGTGCCGTACGAACGTTTTTTACCTTCGGGGATCAAGGAAAGATTCACGCTAAATTGACGGCATCTTTCTTCTGGATCTAAGCGCTGTGAGCGAAGATTCCTATAAGCTGATGATATCCTATTTGGTGGTGAACACGAGGTATTTCTCAAATGGCGGGGAAATGGATGGGCGTGCCATAGGAACTGTCAGTAGTGAAAGTGAAGGTTATACGTAACACCAGTAGCAGATCTTCGTTCGACAGCCGACAATTTATGCATTGCATCGATTGTTGAATTATTTGTTTTCTTTTTGGAATTTCTGGGAGCTACGAGCTCGATTATACAGATTTTCCGCCGACGAAGCCCTGGAAAGCATAGTTCGGAAGGGGAGAGTGGTGGGTTGGACCTGAAGGGACCAAAACCAAAAAAAAAATAGAAATAGAATAGAATAGATGCCGGTTTTCAATGCAAATGGTACAAGGTCCTTTACAAAAATGTATTTTTATCAGTTGGGCCTACTTCACTGAGACGGGGTGTAGAAACATACTAATATATACAATAATTTGGGGAGGGGTTAATCTCCGTATTTTATTATACAGTGTGTCTACGTAAGTTGGCGTCATATAGGAAACTTTTTATTATTGATTTTTAGAAAAAAGTTTTTCTTTATAAAAAGTTTTACATGGTCCAAAACTTAAAAAGCAACCATCAAATATCAAATTGAATCAGTCATCTACGAGGTTTGGCCAAAAATGTAATTTTTGCTTAAGAGTAAAGTACCTGTATTTTTGCTAATATCGCAAACTGTTTAAAAGAATAGATGTTTAGAATTAAAAATTACTTCTAAATTTAAAAAATTGTTGAGTAACAAAGAAAAATATATTTTGTCTTTTATTTCTACGATAGTGGTGAAAATTTAGGTTTGTACATTAGCACACTACATTTCATGATTTTAAAAGTCATAGGACAGTTTTAAATAAACTGTTTAAATTAATTGTTACTAAAACAAGAAAAATGTACAATGTATTCAAAGTCGGTCTATATAAGGTCACGACATTCGGTCATATTGCTTTGACGTGTTATGACGTCACATCTCCCATTTTTCGGCCATGTTGTTCAGTGCCGGAGATATACAGTTTATTGTATTATTAGATTAACCGTTTACACAACAGTTTTTAATTATTAATAAGTTGTAAATTCTTTTACTTTAAATAAAAAACATTTGGAATTACATCTTTTAACAAATATCACTTCCAAAACAATGCAAAATGAAATGCGCCAATTCTAGACGCCACTGGATTGATCATCAGCTTTGATTTTACCTAGTCTTGCCAACTTTTTTCCGTGGAGTGCCTTTCCTTGCGTCCCCGACCACCTAAAAGTTGAGGATATGTCGCAACCTTATAAATATAAACTAACCTTGCAATGTATTAATGTACAAACTTACATTTTCTCGATTTTTCGCAAAACAATTTTTTTTGTTTTTTTAAATAAACAAAATTCCATATAATATTTTGCGATATTAGCAAAAATACAGGTAATTTACTCCTGAGCAAAAATTAAATTTTTGGCCAAATCTCGTAGATGACCGACACAATTTGAAATCTGATAATTGTATTTTAGGTTTGGGACCATGCAGAATTTTTATAAAGAATAACTAACTTTTTTCCTTAAAATCAATAATAAAAAGTTCTCCGTATTACGCCAGCTTACGGAGACACACTGTATATACTTATTACTTAATATTAAAAAAATATATACATATAATGTACAACATAAATACTTTAAACATGTTAAGAAAAATCGTAAAGTGTAGCCAATTTAGATGATATCTTCTTCGATGTCTATCGCGATAACTTTCACCGAATTAATTTATTTTAAAAACTGTTATTTCGGCGAGGTTGATACGTGTATAAACTTCTCAAACCCAAATACGACTAAAAAAACGAATGTATATAATTGTATAAATCAACAAAAGAGTTCCACTGATCCACTAAATTTAAACAACAAACTTTGGTAACATACTTTTTAACATTTAAGAAGGCAAATAACTAAATATAAATAAGGATATACAGGGCGTTTCAATATAAAATGCTAAGGCTTTAAAATTATTCCAAAAGAAAAGTTTAAATAAACTTACAGTTATATTCATAAAAAAGTGGAACAAGTTTTAAAAATGGAGGTAACCTACCAATGTCGAACTGGCCCACCAGGCCACCGGGCAAATGCTCGGTGAGCCAACTCCTTGGGGTCACGGGGGGCCATGTACCAGGGTAAAGTGAAAAATAAATTCAAAGTAATAAAAATAATGGGATAAAAAGCTGGCAGTTGTTTTCCATGGTTATCTTTAATTTACTAAAATATAAAAAATAATGCTTGTTTGTTACATTAAATATAAACGTTTTAATAAAACCTGATTAAAAAGTTTCTCGGGCAAAATGTTACAAAAATAATTTAAAATTATTAATTATAAGATTATTTTTTACCCCTATTTTCGTTAATAAATTATTATAAAAATGGTTTTTCGTCATTGCATGCAGTCAATAAACAAAAGTTATAACAAGATTGTTTAAAGTAAAACATAATTTCACTTTTTGTATGGCCTACTATCTAACCAATATCAGTCATAAATGACAAAATATGCAATATCTCCGAAACGGTTGAGAAGAAATATAAGGTGTAATACATTTTTGAAACGGTAATTTTTAACCATTTTAATGGTGAAAAAAGCGTCGATTTTTTCCCACCCTGTACATTTGAGTTTTTATTTATTTTAATTTAATTTATTTATATTTGTATTTGCCCTTGACGTTATTGCTTAAAAGGTTTGAAAACCTATGACCTGTGTTAACCTCCTTCAGTCAGTTTTAGAAGCTGGTTTAACTCAAAAATAAGGAAAGATATTTTTCTTTTAATCATTTTTATGAATATAACTGTATGTCTTAAACATCTTTAGCTTTAAAATACAAGGTGGCAAAGCTTTAAGAATTTTTTTTACCATAGATAAAATATACAGTGTGTCTACTTAAGTTCGCACCACGAACTGAATACTTTATTTTGTTCTAGGTTGAAAGTTAGACCCATAGGACAATGCTACCATCAAAGAATAAGAGGAAATGAATACCGTTTTTAGAAGTGTTTTAGGATTTTTCCTTATAGCTCAATGTTGCTCCAGTCCAACAAATTTAAACACCAATACCGCTGATAGTAGAAATATTATAGAATATACCAAAAATGGCACCATCGAGAGGCAAAATCCTGAAACCATTAAAGCAGAAGAAAAAATTGGTACTATAGAAAGTTAGTAATTTATGTAAAAGATCATAAAGAAATATATACTTTTTTACGAATAAAAAGTGCTTAGACAGGCGGCACTTGCATGGTACTTTAAGCAAGGCGCGATTCGTCCAAAGTGTCATTTGTTTAACCTACCTACAAAATTCATTTTTTAAAAATAAAACATGAAAATAATACATCCTTTAAAAAAAACACAAATTTATGGCTATGCGAAACTCCCCTTAATAATGAATTAAGCCAATTCACCCTTATTGGTTTACATGGGAATGCAAAATGCATTAAAACTAAAGAGAAAAAACATATCAGCGCTATATAAAATTTAAAAAAAAATACGTTTTTACCCAAACGTCAAATGCCAACCAATTGTATCATTTTTCTGTCGGTCGCAGCGGTAGTGGAGGGCATTTATGAAAATTCGCTAACACAACTCGGAACACAAACACATATACTTGGCTTATTAGCAAATATACAGATACGTACTATATTTGAATAATCATTTTTGTTTTTAAACGTAGAAATAGTGATTTAGGTACCATCATGCCCAAAAAAAAACTTAGATATTAAAATCCAAGAGGGGAATTGTTTCCTGGTCTATAAGGAATCGCATTCCTTATATTATTATTTGAAATAGTATATTACATAACAAGTGTCGAAAGTAATATATTTCGCACGAGTGGGAATGTAGTCGTTCGAGGCGATAGCCCAGTTAGACAATACCACGAGTGTGAAAATCACTTTTGGCACGAGTTATGTACAATGTTTTTCCTACGGCCAAAAAATATTTATATACTAAAAATAATATTAAAAAAGTTAGTTTTTTTATATTGTTAATTTAAACACAGGCAAAATAATCTGACAAAAGATTAGACGTGAATCAATGTCAATGCCATAAAATCCAAATACGGAAATTACCATTTATTGTATGTAAAAGCATGTAAGTATTTAGTATTTTTATTTTAGTTTCCTTACAAAAGTGTATGCACTGTAATTTCTTTAATTAAGTTTTTCAAATTGCGTAAAAACACCTTATCACTAAACAAAACTTACAGTCCAGCAGTAAATTTCAACTCTAATTTAATGGCAATTTCATGTTTATTTTACCAGATATTAGCCTTTTTCTAATAAGGTATGATTTATTTAGAAAAAAAATCGCCTGGTATGTTGTGGTTAGGTTAAAATTTAACAAAACGAGATCCCTACTTTGGCATTCGATGCTTTAGACATTTCCATTGTTTAATGGGTTGCCTATTATTAATAAAAGCATTTGCTATAAAATAATGTCTATAAATAAACTAATGAACCCTTAAAAATAAAATTAAAATGAATATAATTTGAAAAAGAAAATGTGCGTTAGCACTGGTAAGTCAAAACCTTTAGTTTGTTAAAAATTGACTGTAAATATCTTTTTAACGGAAATTAAGCATCTGTCATATTATGTACTTTTCAACACTAGTGTTGAAAAGTAGATTTCAACACGCGTGTGATAATTCGTTTTCTAAAGGATCAAGGAGTGAGTTTTCAGTATATTACATTACAAGGGTGGAAAATGACTTATTTCACACGAGTGGGAATATTGTGGCACGAGGCGTTAGCCGAGTGCGACAAACCCACGCGTGTAAGAAAGTGATTTTCACACAAGTAATGTACATTATTTTTCCTACACCACAAATTATTCACCAAAAAAACAATAAAAGTTGTTTGTCTTTACGGAAAAAATAAGAAAACAATTGAAAACTTTGCATCACTAGGGTGATATATACGTTTCCTTACTGCGATATATTATACTGTTTAACAATATTTTTATATCAAAAATCACCTACCTAGTCGCTTTTTATCATTTAAGAATTGAGAAAGGTCCTCATTAAAAATATTGCATATCTTTTTTAATGTAAATCCTATTAAAAGCCTGATAACTCCAAATTTATTTTAAATAACAATGACTTCTATGACAGCTTTAAATTATACTTTGCAACACTAGTGTTGTAAAGTACTTCGCAACACTAGTGTGATATAAGGCATTTTCTATGCATGAAAACAGTGTGCTATTTACTATTTTCACATGTGGTCGTAGGAAAATGTCATTTTCATATGTGGTCGTGGGAAAATGTATTTTGCTTTGTTGTTAGAAAATTAAATTGCTTTGACATTATCAGAACATCATATTCTAATAGACTTGGATATGAAACTCTATTTTGTTGTCCCAGTTTTTTTTCTGAACGATGGTACCTAAAAAGTGCATAAAGTGATATTTATTTTACGAATTAATGTATTGCATACTATATTTTTCCATTTCTAATTCATCCGAATTTATTATCATTAATAATTTTTATGAGTTTCTGTAAAATTTATCTGGGAGCTGTCAAATTTTAAATTAAGTGACACATGGGCTAAAAAAAAGTAAAGGCGGAGTCTATGATAACTTGATCTTTTGGTTTAGTTGATGTTCCGTTTACTGTTAGAATAAATATACAGTGTGTCCAAGCATGGACTTAACTAAGTATATTTGCAAATTTCTTTTATATTTCAAAAAAAGTAATTCTTTATAAAAATTGTTGCTTCGTCTGAAATGCTAAAAGCTATAATAAAATTCGTCGAACGATATACAGGGTGGTTCAAAACCGCGAAAATATTATTTTAAAAATAAAAAAATCCGAAAAACTTATTATTAAGACTACCTAATTAAGAAGTAATCAAAATTGTAGTATTACCAGAGACAAGAATGAGACGAGCAACTAAATGTAAATAAATTATCCGAGAAAGAGATAGCTGCTGGGCCTTCCTTGTCTGTCTTCAAGGAAGGTAAACGCAGATGCCGCGTGAGTAGACTTTAACGTTTGCCCGCGAAATTCAAATTATATAGCTGTGCTATTTTTGCCCTTAATGTTAGGTACTTGTTTTTGTTTCCTATTAATATAAAATATTGGGGTTTGGTTCAATAATTACACACACCTAATTAAAAATGTCATTTATTTGATTTTTATAAAGATTTTTTCTTACAGATAACCATGTCAATGTTACCATAAATTATCTGTTGAAAAGCACAAATTTAATATATACACTAAGATCACTAATAAAAGTCAATATTCAAAGTCCAATTAAAGGTAAAAAACCACAAAACACACAATAAATCACAGAAAATGTAAACAAACTGTCCAAACAAATCGGCCATTGAAAAATATCAAACACAAATATCGAATAACATTTCGGCGTCACTGCCTGCGGCAACGTTGTCAAGTTAAAAATATTCGATTCATGGTATATTTTCTTCTCTTAATTAGATGCGAGCCAAAAAGGACATTAAAGTTTACATGCAGAAATTGTAAACAACTTGGCAACCAGGGCAAAGCGATGATTGCTCTATCTACGATAGTCTGCCATGATGAAAGACAAAGACATATTTATTGGAACTTGCGTTAAACCAAAAAGAGATAAATACAATGGACAAATTGTTAGGACCAGTTACTCGTCTCATTGTTGTCTCTGCTATTACATTAAAATGGAGTACTTTTTCTTGATTACAACCACTGATCTGAAAAATAATAAGGATAAATACAGCAAAATGACAATAACCCCTACGTGGGCACTGCGCAGTACACTTGTGGGCATGCGCACTAAAAATTTACAGACTAGCCGAAAACAAACAACAAGACCGGGTTTGGAAATTTGGTAAACGAGGGTTTTTGGGACGCTAATCACGACTTTTTTTGGAAACGTTTCGTTCTCGAGATATTCATCATCAAAGTTGAAATTCAATTCTTAGTTTCACTCTATTCCGCCTTCTTTTTGCACAAAATTCTTGATATAACACCTAATAGGCACACAATATTATATAAACATCTTTAAAAAAAACTTTTTTAGTTATTTTACACGTTTTTTTCATTAAATTCCAAATCTTTTACCCCTAAAACGCTACAACCATGCATACACCTATGTGTATAATGGTTTCAGACATGGCGACTTGATTTAAAGCAAACTTTTTATATTAATAAAGAAAGGATAAAAACCAATAAGAAAAACATGTTTTAAAAAGGGTTTTTTATAGTTAAATAAAATATTGTGTGCTAATTTAGTGTTACATCAGTAACTTAGTGCAAAAAAAGGGAATTATAGTAAAAATAAGAACAGTTTGGCCATGATGACGAATATCTCAAGATCGAACCGTTTCTGAAAAAAATAGATTCGTGATCAGCGCCCCAAAAACCAAGGTATAGCAAATTTCGTCAAAATCGGAGTGGCCGCAACTTTCTAGACAATTACCTAATTTTGTTTCTTGGATATATACACATATTTAAATATTTTATTTTAAGTTTGTACTGTCTTCCATAGAAGTCCCTAAAAATTAAACCGGTTTAGATATTGGGTACTTTTTTTTGTCTTGTATAATTTAGTATACGAGAGTGCTTTGAAGCACTAATCTCAACTTGAATTTTGTTTTTTGCTGGACCCTCTTTGACTAAACCTTAAAACTGCACGATATTTTTTGCGTTATTATCTTTCTTCTTAAAACTACTTTGACACAACAAAACTAAATCAATTGGTATTTGATTTATTTTATCATAAAACCAATTAATTTTGGTGTAACTAGTTTGAGGACTCAATTTATACACTGTTATTTCACTTTCGCTGCCGTAGCAGTTTTCGTTCAGTTAAACTTGGCGTGTTGTGCCATTTGTAAACGCCGTTGCCTCATTTGACTTGACCAAGTTATCACCTTTGCCTCTGGTCGTTTGCAAACGTTCGTGATCTTAGAAAATTTTATGCTGAAAATTTTTGACTGACCTCATATTTGCAATCAAAACCACAAGAAAAACCTTCCAATTTCTGCAAAACAACACTATACAATAACTCATTATTTAGTTTTGGTTTATCAAAACTAAAATAAACAAAAGTTAAAAACACCACTGAAAAACACGAAGACTCGCTAAGCACAAATGTCCTTTTTGTGCTTAGCGAGAATACCAAATGACTAATAACGGTCGACCGTAGATGAGAGGTTGGTTTTTGGGCGGCTGACGGCGTCAATTTTACCTGGCGTTTACAATCGGAAAATCCCAAATTATCATGAGTGTGGCCCTGTTGCTATGTAGGTAAACATTTTCAGTGTTCCAACCACTATATTTATTAAAATACTGCAAATTTTGTCAATGTTGCCAACACTATATTGGATTTTAATTGAAAAACACTAACTTTTATGAGAACTGCGCATGTGCAAAGGTGTACAGCAACTCTCCCAGTGTGGGGTCAAAAATTCGTGCGCAGGTCTATTGAAAATATATGGGGAACATTTTCTATTAGCTATCCGCTTTATTTTTCAGATCATTGATTACAACGATCAAAAACAGCATTTTTTTAACGAACGTAAAAAGAGTAATATTTAAATTAAAAACACCTCAATATTTTAACAAAGCTTATTAAAATAAATGTTAGTTCAGCATTATTTCGTTTCAAAACAACTGATAATGAAGCAACATATTTATTCACCGGTTTTCCAGGGATTATTCAGCAATTACATGGTATTATTGAAATTCCAATTAATTGTATAAGTATCATCATTAACAACGGACTAAGTAAATATACAGGGTAGCAAAGCACAAGAGTCCCATCAGTCTCTGTTACTAAATCGAAGTTATTTTTTGCCCCCAAAGTACCCCTTCTGCATATTTTTATAAAAAATACATTTTTAAATACCGTTTTCGCAATAATGGATTTAATAACTAAAGTACCCACGGTACCCAATATACTTATATACAGTGTGTGTCCAAGATAAGGATCCTAAGCATGGGAGTCTCGGTACCTGTTGGAGATACAGCTTAGGTTAAATTAGAAAAAGTTGTGTTTTTTAAAGCTTATTTACATGCCGTTTAGAAACTTGAAAAATTTTCATGGCCTCGCTGAGATATTTGGCAAAAACGAAAACTTTGACTATATCGATTTTATTTTTTCTGACTTTATTTGAAGAGATATAAAAACTAATAACACTTTTCATTGAGCACTTTTTAGCTACTACATGATGGTATTTTTTAGATTTTATATCCGACGTTTTGTTTTCAAGAAACCATCATCAACTTTATTTTTTTATATGGCTCGAAAAAGTACACCTGTATCTTGATCCCATTTTTTATTACAAATTCAACGATCATCATATGTCATATTTTATTTTTAGTTAAAGAAAATTGCATTTTTTCTATTTTTAAAGTTATTTTTAGTAGGCCTTGCAAACAAATGCTTGGACGTTAATACCTGTTACCGTATCTGTAACATAATTTAATATCATTATAAAATAGTATTTGTCCTTATTACCCTGCTTGTCGAGTTGTTGTTTTTAGAGCAATTGTTCTTATTGTTACTGTTGTCTCTATTATTGTTTATTGGTGAATAGCTAATATCTTATTGTATTATTACGGTCGAATATGCAGGATGGCCATTATAGCCATGAAGATAAGTTTGACATGCTAACATGCTACATTTTGTGCTGCAAAAATAAATGAAGGTATCATTTCTGCAGTTAATGAATTATGGTAAATACATGGACCTGGTATTTTAGTTCCTAAAATTCCACACCACATATTAAACCCAAAACGTTCTTGATGTTTCGATATTTTCTTAACACGCGGATTTTGTTGAGCCTAGTAATGCGTATTGCGTATAAAGACAACAGTAACAATAAGAACAATTGCTCTAAAAACAACAACTTGACAAACAGGGTAATAACGACAAATACTGATTTTATAATGATAATTAATTATGTTGCAGATACGGTAACAGGTATTAACGTCCAAGCATTTGTTTGCAAGGCCTACTTAAAAATAACTTTAAAAAAATAGAAAAAATGCAATTTTTCTTTTAACTAAAAATTAAAATATGACATGTGATACATCGTTGAATTTGTAATAAAAAATGGGATCAGATACAGGGTGTACTTTTTTTTCGAGCCATATAAAAAAATAAAGTTGATGATGGTTTCTTGAAAACGAAACGTCGGGTATAAAATCTAAAAATACCATCATGTAGTAGCTAAAAAGTGCCAATGAAAAAGTGTTATTAGTTTTTTATATCTCTTTAAATAAAGTCAGAAAAAAATAAAATCAATATAGTCAAATTTTCGTTTTTGCCAAATATCTCAGCAGGCCATGAAATTTTTCAAGTTTTTAAACGGCATGTAAATAAGCTGTAAAAAGCACAACTTTTTCCTAATTTAACCTAAGCTGTATCTCCAATAGGTACTGACATTCCCATGCTTAGGTTCCTTATCTTGGACACACTGTATAACAGTCGTTTCATTATGGTGGTCATATAAAACTATAATCAATTGTAATTAAAATTATAATTATTTTTTTAGACATACAAAGCACCAGTAACAATAAACCAACAATTAATATCAACATATCCAACAGCACAAATAGTACAGAGGTGAAAAATGAAGATGTCCTTATTATTGATTTGGACAAAATTAACCTAAATGTCGCCGTTGGAATTCGCAGGAAGACAAATTAGACATTTTGGAATTATTTAATATATGGTGAAAAGGACAAAGAGACCTCACTTTTAGGTAATTCTAAGATTTATAAAATTTTAACGAAAAAAAAAAGTGCAAAATAAAAAATTACCTGTTGTAAAGGTGCTTGCACAAAGGTACACTTTTGTGTTGCGCAACATAGAAAATGACTCCATTCTGGTATTGCACAATGTTAATTTTGTTGCGCCATTTTCAAAATTTTCTTTACATTTGCTGTACACTTTAAAAATTGCATGGAGCAATTTCAAAGATTTTGAATGCATGTGTAAACATAACATACATTTTATTATTTTTTTCTTTATCTTTGGACAAACCACGAAGGCTAAAAGCCTAAATACTAACGTACCGTGGGTGTCTTAAGCGAGGTAAGAGAGAATTTGTTGACACCGGACTTAAATACGTGAAGATTTGGGGAAGGAAGACCTCCGCGGGCACCAGGTTCCACATTCTAGAAACTCTAGGGATAAAAGAACGAACAAAGTGGGAAGTTCGGGGCCTGTCCAGTTGGACCGTATAGAAATGCATACGCGTGGAACCACGAGTTTCTCTGTTGGGAACCGTCAGTGGAGGAAATATACTGGACAATTCTTCAGAGCAGAAGCCATGGAAGTACCTATAAAAAGCGATAGATCCCCCACAGCCCGACGATGGGCATGAGAGGAAAGCCTTTCTGTAAGTGAAGGATCATTAATGAGACGAATAGCTCTTCTTTGAATAGAATCAAGAATGCGTAGGGTTGTGGGGGACGCCATGCCCCAAATATGAGAACAATATTCCAAGGGAGGTCGGATTTGGGACACATATAAAGTGTATAAATTAGAAGCGGAAAAATACTTTTTGACTCAAAGAGAAATCCAAGCTTTTTTGAAGCTGCCGTGGCTATAGATACAATGTGTTTATGCCAGTTAAGGTTACTTTTCAAATGTGACGCCCACAAGATTGCAGGTGTCTTTGCTCTGTAAAACTTGGCCGCTCTATAAGTAGAGGGATGAGTATTTGATGACTCTTTTCGCGACAAGGAACATGATTGTGTTTTGGATGCATTAAAATGGACGAGATTTTTAGCGCCCAATCCAATATTAAATTAAGATCCTGCGAAAGAGATATCTGCATCGCTCTGCGT
Source organism: Listronotus bonariensis (assembly GCA_014170235.1). Classification (NCBI taxonomy): domain Eukaryota; kingdom Metazoa; phylum Arthropoda; class Insecta; order Coleoptera; family Curculionidae; genus Listronotus; species Listronotus bonariensis. Next base: position 82,941 of record JACEGR010004326.1, read on the forward strand.
TTGTTTTCCAAATCAGGTTTAGTGATGGGTTTAGGGAACCTGAAAACCTGAGTGAAGGGTACTATCGTCGGCAAAACTATGAATGGAATTAGTTGTGGACGAGAGAAGGTCGTTGATGTGAAGAAGAAACAATGTTGGCGCCAGAACTGAGCCCTGAGGGACTCCAGCATTTAGTTGGTGAAAGCTTGAAGAATGGCCGTCCACAAATAACTGATGTACGTCGATCAGATAGATAACTAAAGAGCCAAGTACAGAGTTTAGTTGAAAGACCATAGGAGGGAAGTTTATTTAGAAGTGCGGCATGCCAGACCTGGTCAAAAGCTTTGGATATATCAAGAGCAACGATATGGGACTCACCTAGAAACTCAAGAGACTTATTCTAGCAGTGTGATACGAGGGAAAGAAGATCTGCTGTAGATTTTTGTGGCGCAATCCATACTGCCTGTCATAAAAATTTTGTGTTTTTCTAAGTACTTAAGAATTTGTGAAATAATTAATTTTTCCATTACATTACAAAGAACTGAGAGAATTGAAATTGGTCTATAGTTAGATGGAATTGATTTAGATCCTCTCTTGAGAATAGATTTAACAAGTGCAGCTTTCTAGCTCTCCGGAAAAATACTTGTGTCGTAAGAAATTCGAAAGAGCCGAGTTAAGTTTGCGTAAAGTTCTGGAGCACATTTTTTAAAACGACTGCTGGTATACCGTCCAGCCCAGACTATTTCTTGGTGTTAAGAAAAGAAAGGATACGCTTAATGTGTTTTTACCTTAAAAAATAATATCGGGCATTTTATGAGAAACTGGGGTAATAGCTGGAATTGGATGATTTACGGGAGGGTCTAGGGTTGAATTGGCTGCAAATTGTTTAGCAAATAGTTCTGCCTTTTTCTTAGCGGTAAAAAGAATTTCATCTTTCAAAGTTAGTGGTGGAAAAGAACTGGTACAAAAATTCCTACTTATTATTGCGCTATAAAAAGTTGTGCCACAAAAGTGTACATGTGTATGACTACCTTAAGATTAACAAAAGGAAATAGCTTGCAAGTTGCAAGGACGTTATTTCATCTTGCCGGCGAAGGCAATGTTGTCACATTTTATTTGGGAAATCCAGAATATGTAATCACAGTTGTATATAAATAATTATTTTTTTTAGCAAGGTGCGCACATATAGCAAAGAAAATAAATCAACTGTTACCACTTATAACCATTGGAGGAGGAGTTATTATAACCAAATTGGGTAGGTACCCACCAAAATTATATTATATAAAAAACGTTAAGCAATGAATTAAATCAATTATGATTATAGTTTCTATTAAATTTTATTTAAAGTGATTTTGATTCTAATTCTTTATTAATTTTAGCATTCCTCGTTTTATTTTCCTTAAAACCTCGGATTACTTGGCCTGCTCCTACTCCCCAATGTAGGTACAGTGGCGGCGAAGCTGGGAGCTTATTTGGCTTCCGAAAAACTCACACCATCCTACTCAAGAGTTGCATTTTCACGGCGGCTGGAAAAGTAAGTAGAAGCAATGGCGTTTCTAAAACGAGTCCTGTCAGGGAAAATACAAAAATTATGTTGTTTATTCTGAAGATTTAGAGTTTCTCTACAAGAATTATATGGTTTATTATGAAATTTAGAGTATATATATATATATATATATATATATATATATATATATATATATATATATATATATATATATATATATATATAATTATTTATTTATTTTCTTGCTAGGTTTTGTTAATAATACTGCCTCATTATACAGCTAATACGATGCTAGTGAGCTTTTCAAAATATATATTGTTCAGGCAACAAACCTACAACAATTACAACCCTGTATTTACATTTTTGTTATCTAGAAATGGATTCCTTAGTCATTTTTACGTAAAAAAGGTACTCTTTATTAGATGACGCTAGAGCAACCGTTTTCGAAATATTTTAGTTTAAAATAATCGATGCATACGCTTAGTAATAAATATGTGCTAAGTAAAGACCGCCGAAATGTCGGTTTTACTGGGTAGCCTAGTCAATGCATTTTGTTTGTGTTGTCATGTAAAAATTCAGACATAATACAATTTTGACGTACTTTGACGTACAGTTGAGTAGTAGGTAATAAATATTAGTGAGTTTTTTTTAAAATGGTAAATTTTACCACGCTGAGTATGCTGACATGCATTTTACATACGGACTTGCTAATGGAAATGCTTATGAAGCTAAACGTTTGTATCAGAGAGCGTTATCCGAATCGCATAGTTCCAACTCCAAAAACTTTTTCAAGAATCCACGGTCGCCAAGAGAAACAGGAACATTTTGAGAAAGCTAGGTCACCTGTCAGGTGCAGTTCGAACGGTAAGAACCCCAGATATCGAAGATGCAGTCCTTAATATGGTAGAAGAACAGCCGGATACACAAGCACCAGGAAAGAAGCGTTTACGTTAAATATTTCTCATTTTCTGGTATGGAAAATTTTTAGTGGATAATTTATTATATCCCCATCATGTTCAAAGAGTTCAGGCACTGCTACCTCGTGACTTCCTTCAGTATAAAAAAAAAGAATTCTACAATAGATACTCTTATTTTTATTAAATCAAAATAAGATGTGAGCCTATAACAATGTGATTTCGAGGTGCGTTTCTGTCATCCTAGTTGTTATGTAAAAGTGTTCTGAGGTGCTGTTATTGTATTATTTTAATTTGTGATAAAAAATAGTAATTTTTGTAATTGTTTGTAGGTTGTTGCCTGAACGCAATATATATTTTGAAAAGCTCACTACGCTGGGCGAAACGTCAGATGTTAGCTATGTGCCCTCTACAAGTAAGAGCTAAATTAAGAACAAATTCAAATTTCTCATGTCAAAACCCCCAGGTACCAATTTTCGTTCGGAAATCGGCATTATTTAGGAAATTATGCAGAAAAAACATAAATAAAATAAAACTTTGACACCCTGTATCTTGAAAGGAAGTATCTAGACCACACGTTCAGGAACTTCTTTTACCTTAAAATACTTGAAAAATCACTCTCTGAAATATCGGACACTTATTAAATAACACCCTGTATATATTAAAAACATAAAATAATAAAGATTCGACAAGAAAAAAAAAAGTTTTCGGGTTATTTTAAAAAGAAAGGCATACTTTTAGTTAGGTTCAGGACTTAAAGGAAGTTTTTTTAAACTTTATATGTAACATTATAAAAGCTTTGCAAAAATTTTGAAAGATTTAATAAAGATTTTTGAATAAAGTGCATAGTAAAATTATTCGTGTGGTGTATAATAATTTAAGATCCGAATAGAAAGCGACTTTCACCCATCTGTTTACTGAATAAAAACCATTTTATGTTAAAAATATAGAACTTAATAATAACCTCTAAATTTTTGATACACCCTGTGTAATGGCAATTTTTATTTCGTTTTACTCTACATGACAGCACTAATAACTCACTAATTTTTTTCTTTTAATATTATAAATAAAGCCCTAAAAATTGTTTGAGTTTACGATTTTGAATAATTATTACAATTTTTTGGTACATTCTGTTTTATTAAAACATACATATTTTAATATTCAGCCTTACATAGTTATTTTTGTACCAAGGGCGTAAAATAGCACTTTTACGCCCGCGGCTGAAAGTTGTGACGTAAAAGTGCTTTACGCCAGAGGTGCAAACAATATTTTATGTACGACTGAAATTAATATACAAGCATTCTCTGTAGTTAGGAGAAAATTTGCCAGTTTTTAATGTTTTAAATAGTAATCAGTATACTTTTAACATATGTTTAAACAAATAAATTGTTACGTAGAATGTAATAAAAACACAAATTTTACTTTGGTATTTTGTCACATATTTTATATTGCTTTTTGCGTTACTGCAGTTTCGACATACTATGTCATTTTCAAACGACTTTTTAAAAGTGAATGAATTACAAAAAAGTGCATAAATTTATACCTTATAACGTAAATATAACATCTGGTTTATCCTTTACAATTGTTAGGTCCTATCTCTATTGATCTCTATCTGATGGTCATCAGATCGATTGCCATAAATAACGGCTACAAAATTAAACACATTAATAACCTAATTAACAAAAACAGAAATTAAATACCATAAGTAAAATATACCCAAAAATAAAGGCATCCAACTCAGACAAAAAATACACAACCCTTACATATTTTGGACCTATATCTGACAAAATAGCAAATATTTTAAGTAAAAATAATATGAAAATAGCATTTAAACCATCGCAAAAATTATCCAACCACCTTTTTAACGTAAAAGACAAGATTAATAAACATAAAAAATCTGGAGTTTATAAGCTAGAATGTTCAGAGTGCAATAGTTGCTACATAGGACAAACAGGCCGAAGCTTCGAAAAAGATTTAAAGAACACTACGCATCATTTAGATTAGGCAAAAGAAATTCAAATTTTTCAAACCATTTTCTAGACTCTGGTCATTCTTTCCCTAATATAGATAGTATAAAAAGTTTACACTTCAGAACAAAAAGTAAAAAATTAGATATATTAGAGAACATAGAAATCTATAAACACAATAAAAATAGTAATGTAAATCTTCTTAATCTGCAAACAGACATAAAAATTCCCAATTATTTAATATTTTCGACTAACTGTAAAAGTTTATTATAGCAGTATACTTGTAACAATAGAGATAGGACCTAACAATTGTAAAGGATAAACCAGATGTTATATTTACGTTATAAGGTATAAATTTATGCACTTTTTTGTAATTCATTCACTTTTAAAAAGTCGTTTGAAAATGACATAGTATGTCGAAACTGCAGTAACGCAAAAAGCAATATAAAATATGTGACAAAATAACAAAGTAAAATTTGTGTTTTTATTACATTCTACGTAAAAATGTATTGTCACAAAGTAACGGACTACTCAATAGATTCTTTAAATAAATTGTTGTTTTATCAAAAAGAATAGGGCATTATTTTATATTTAATATTGTTTTATAAATTTAAAAATGCGTGCGTTTTCAATACTTTTTGCCCCATTTGCACCCTCATTTATAAATGCGGGCTACTAAACTAAGTTCAGGCCTTTAAACTTTCTGTAAAATCTCAATTTCTTTCAATTCTACTTGAATGTTTTATAAACGTTTATAAAACCAACTTGTGTTATAAGGGTAAAACCTCTCAACACTACTTTTATATTTTCTTATTTTTTTTTACCAAAATGTACAATATTTCTTGACAGTATGGTGAATGCGCCAATATTTACCAGCTCCGACCCCCGTCGAAATTCGACGCGCGCAATCTAATAATATTTGTTTCTTTTAGAGGATGATCACGTTCATCACAGCAGCCACATTGAAGGACCTCCATACGGATTGGGATGGGATGATAGAAATGACGTAAATTTAGAAGGGCACGAACTTTACAATTTATACGAAAACTCAGACTGGAGCATGATTTGAAAAGATACCTTCTCGGGGTTAGAGGAAGCTGATTACCGGCTGTAACGTCATGCGGTATTAACGTAAGCGCTATTATGACAGTTAAGTTATGCGCGATTCGATTTTTACCGTCGCTGGTGGTATTAACGTTACCGCATGGAGTAATTTGCGGGCTGATAACGCCGTGTGCTATTTAAAATAGCGAATAGAATTGCCATGCGCACAATATTTTTCTTTGTTTATTTTTTAAGGTTATATTATTTATTTCGACAATATTTGGGTAATAAAGCCACAGAGTAAAGATAAACTACTAATCTTTAATAAAGCCTTGTTTTTTATTTTGGGATAAATGTCGCAGGTGAAAAAGAAACAAAAAGTTTAAGATTTTCGGCCGACAATGACCTAGCTTTACTGAGAGAATGTCATAGTCAAAATTCTTCTGGAAAAGTGGAAAAATGTACAGTAAAATGTGTTTGAAATAGCGGGAAAAACTTTAGTATTTGCACATTAAAGGATCATTTGTTTTTGATTTTGTAAATTCGCAGACAGGTGTAAATAACCGTTCGTAATACGGCGTCTTCCATATCTCTAAAAACAAACACTAAATACCGTATGCGGTATTTAAATAGCGCCTTACGTAAATAACGAAGGTAGGCGGTAACCAAAGTACCCATATCTCTCTATTA
>JACEGR010004327.1:0-89040 GCA_014170235.1 Listronotus bonariensis
ACTTTTCCTACACTAAAACTTATTTACATCATAACTTTTATTTTGACAGATATCGAAAGCTGTTGGAGCGCCATTTTATAGACAATCATAAACTTAAAAATAAGGTACCTTTATTAAAGTCGATAAACTCACCGTTTAGGCACCAATAGGCTATCAAAGTTTTCATCTACCCCTAATCACCATTACTTCAGACATACGAGGTGTCCAGCCAACTCAACGGGCGAACTTACGGGGGCTATCTTCGACAGTAGAAAATAAGTAAAACTCTTATATAAACATATGTCCCTATAAACGTCTTGGTTTTTGAACTACGGTGTGTTAAATATTTAAAAAAAACGTTGCTTTTTAATTTAACCAAAGTAAAAATTGAATCTTGACTGGCTTGTAACTCGAAAGCGAGTGACATTTAAAGAAACATATGAAGCTCTCACCCTTATTTTGTCAAGTAGAATCACCCCCCTTAAGCCCCTAGTGATCGATTTTGAATCACCCCTCTCTATTCCCACGATTCTTTGTTAGAATTTTGCATGAGTAACATGTGATTTTTAGTTCATTTTGTTGTATAATTCTTTGAAGTAGTATAACAAGTGTTTTGTGCGATCTAATCCTGTGTTGTTACGGGAACGGCAGATTTTATTGTAATTGTTCAGCTTAACCTTAACTAGGCTTAGATTTTGTTTCCTTTGCAAATGCAATCGGGAAAGAAAGTAAGTATAAGAAACAGTTAAAGACTCGAGAGCCACTCTTAAAGGCGCAACGGAATTTACTTCGCAGAACAAGTCATTAGCGGCACAGAATGTTTGCATATACGATTACGATTGCTATGGTTTGTTCCGGCAGGCTATTTCTATTCTATTTCTATTTTTTTTTTCTTGGTTTAGGTCCTCAGGTCCAATCCACCACTCTCCCCTTCCGGACCATGATTTCCAGGGGTTTCGTCGGCGGAAAATCTGAGAATCGAGCTCGTAGCTCCCAGAAATTCCAAAACGAAAAACAAAATAATTCAACAATCAATGCAATGCATAAATTGTCGGCTGTCAAACCAAGATCTGCTACTGGTGTTACGTATAACCTTTACTTTTACTATTGACAGTTCCCATGGCACGCCCATCTATTTTCCTGCCATTTGAGAAACACCTCGTGTTCACCGCCAAACAGGATACCATCAGCTTTCCCACTTCACGGAATCTTTCGCTCAAAGCGCTTAGATCCGTAGAAAGATGCACGTCAATTGAGCGTGAATCTCTTCTTATTCCTCGAAGGTAAAAACGTCCGTACAGCACCTCTAACCGCCACTCCGGGAAGAACTTTGTTGTCCTTTACGCACGTCCGCACTGTCCGGAGGTCAAACAAGGATCTTTTGTCAGAAATGTTTACAACCGTTCGGATTCTGCGCACGTCAAATTTGTCGTTCCAGCAGTGCCATGTTTGTAACATTATACAATTGTTTGTTGTTCCAACATTCGCTTTAGGATGTTGGAAATATGTTAAAAAGTTGGCAAACATTACTGACAAATTTTTTAACATGAACCCTTCTTGTATTGACGTATAAGCAGCATGCACGCTTGCTTATTTTTCGTCCCGGCAGGAAGTGTTGCCAACATTCCTGGCCAATGGTCAGTAATCAATTTGTGCGGGTTTTACGATTGTTGCTAACACAGTTTACCAACTCTTTGGACAAACCACGAAGGCTAAAAGCCTCAAATACTAACGTACCGTGGGTGTCTTAAGCGAGTAGAGGGAGTTTGTTGACACGGGACTTAAATACTTGAAGATTTGGGGGGAAGGGAAAGACCTCCACGGGCAGCAGGTTCCACAATCTAGGAACTCTAGGGATAAAAGAACGAACAAAGTGGGAAGTTCGGGGCCTGTCCAGTTGGAGCGTATAGGGATGCACGCGCGGAACCACGAGTTTCTCTGTTGGGAACCGTGAGTGGAGGAACTATACTGGACAATTCTTCAGAGCAGAAGCCATGGAAGTACCTATAAATAAGCGACACAAATCCCCACAGCCCGACGTTATGGGCAAGAGAGGGAAGCCCCCTCTGGCAAGCTTGAAGGATCATTATATAGGACGAGGCAGCAGCTCTTCTTTTGGATGGGATCAAAGAATGCCCAGGGTTGTGGGGGACGCCATGCCCAGATATGAGAACAATATTCCAAGGAGGTCGGCTCTGGGACACACACAAAGTGTATAAATTAGGGGACAAATACTTTTGATTCGAAGGAAATTCAAACTTTTGAAGCTGCCGTGGCTATAGATACAATGTGTTTATGCCCAGTTAAGGTTACTTTCAAATGTGACGCCCACAAGATGGAGGTGTCTTTGCTCTGAAACTGGCCGCTCATAGAAGTGAGGATGAGTATTTGATAACTCTTTTCGCGACAAGGAACATGATTGTGTTTTGGATGCATTAAAATGGACGAGATTTTGGCGCCCCAAATCAATATTAAATTAAGATCCTGCAGAAAGAGATATCTGCATCGCTCTGCGTTTGTTTTTCAAGTCAGGTTTAGTGATGGGTTTAGGAACCTGAAAACTGGAGTGAAGGGTACTATCGTCGGCGAAACTATGAATGGAATTGGTTGTGGACGAGAGAAGGTCGTTGATGTGAAGAAGAAACAATGTTGGTGCCAGAACTGAGCCCTGAGGGCACTCCAGCATTTACTTGGTGAAAGCTTGAAGAATGGCCGTCCACAATAACTGATATACGTCGATCAGATGAGATAACTTCAGAGAGCCCAGTACAGAGTTTAGTTGAAAGACCAATTTATTATAAACAAAGGTACGCCTATGACCGTTACTACCATGTAAAATTTTCTACAAAACTGCAACGGTAATGATTTTAGATAATAATAAAAATCTACAAGTAGATCTTTAAAATACCTAGTTAAAACAACGTTTTTCTTTTTAATCTTTAAACAAGATCTTGCGTTTCTTACCGCTTGTTAATTGAAGCACTGTAATTAATAGGGCATTTCTTAAATAAGTTAGTATTACTAACAGTACCGTACTCAAAGTACTGTTAAAATATATGGTAATTACCGTGCCTATTAGAATGGTGCATGGTAAAATGCGTTGGTATTATACATATAGTTTATTTACTATTGGACAGAAAAAAATTAAGAGCAATATTACCATTTTTGATCTATACGATACAGAGTCTTTCCTAACTGCGTAAAAATAGGTGCTTATTCATAAGCTTATTAAAAAAAATAGAAATTCAATAACATCTTCGGAATAGCATTGTTGGTTTAACCAAAGTCGATTGATGAGATAAGGTCACGACATTCGCCATATTGGCTAGCGCGGCTGTGACGTCAAGTCGGGCCATTTTCGGCCATGTTTGATTTTAGGCAGATCAGTGGCGTAGAATTAAGGAGAAAACAAAAAGAACTGCATGTTGTTAACAAAATTCTATTGATGATTTTAATAGGCATAACTTAAAACAAAAACATAAATGTGGTTTAAATGTTGAAAATTAAAAATTATCAAAGCGACGACAGGACGATGAGGTACCTGGCAGAGCAAAACATTTTCCATGGTTCCGTAAGTCAAAACCATTTTAAAAACTTTGTATACAGGGTGTCCGCTAATGAATGGCACAGAAAACCACAGATTCCTTATGCCAAAATATTAAGATTTAACCAAACATACCTAACATCCAAAAGTTTATAATAAGGAAGATACGGGGGTGTCATAGTAAAAAGAAAAAGTAAATTTATTTCGATAATTGTTCCCCCTTTTAAATATCTTAATAAAACGGTATCTAGGGGTTTTTAAACATTAGCTTTTCAGATCGAATATTAATTTTTGTGTGTAGACTAGAGGGCGATGGAGTACACTATTTAAAATTCTCTAAAACTACCCAATTTTACTTTCAAATGTGACGCCCACAAGATTGAAGGTGTCTTTGCTCTGTAAAACTTGGCCGCTCGTAAGTAGAGGATGCGTGCCTGATGATCTTTTCGCGACAAGGAACATGATTGTCTTTTGGATGCATTAAACTGGACGAGATTTCTTTTGACCTGCCCCAATCCAAAATTAAATTAAGATCCTGCGAAAGAGATATCTCGCATCGCTCTGCGTTTGTTTTTCCAAGTCTGTGTTTAGGAACCCGAAAGCTGGAGTGAAGTGGTACTATCGTCGGCGAAACTACGAAGAATGGAATTGGTTGTCAACGAATAGATAAAGTAATTCAAGAGGAAGGTTTATATGTGTATATCCAAAATCTTCACGGTATAGGAAAGGGAAACTGTTTTCCTCCGAATTTATCGCGCGCGAAGCCGCGAGCAAAAGCTAGTAATAAATATAGCACAGAGTGGCCTCTGCATAAATGTTTTTTCCCGTCGATCAACCAAAACCTATCCAAAAAAACCAGTTATAACTATTCTCAGATTTTTTCCATCTAAAAATTAAACAAATGACAAAAAGCCGCCCCAAATCTGGTTTCGTAAATATTTAAACCCTACGACGGTAGGGCACATCAAGCGTAATAGCATCCCTTTAACAAAACCCTTTTGTCTATATCAAGAGAAAAGCAAACGATATCGTATTGCACAAGGGAGGGATGAAAAGTTAAAATTCATGCAACTTTTGATAAAATCTCTTTTACCAGTGAAATTTTGCTGTGTTGGACATTAGAAAACAGAGTCGGACGAAGCACGCAATAACCTGTTTGTTTAAATCTATTATTTTACTTTTAAACATTTTTTATCACAAAGTCTTTATAAACAATTTACAAAGATAATTATTAAATCGACTTAAAAAAATAATAAAAATTTTAAAGGAGCCTAAAAATCTAAGAATAATAAATCATAAAGTTTTTAAAATAATTCGGTTAAGGGGGGGGGTAAGATTAATTCGTGCTCCAAAAGGTACATTTTATGGTTTTTGACGACACAGTCAATATTTGAAGGGTATGCCGGAAGAACTTTCTAACCACCAAAAGTTAAGTTTTGAAAAACGAAAAAATGCTTTTATATTTTTGTTTCAATTAAAAAAACACAACACCTGGGTTGCTTACTTATGGCTATTTAAATAGAGAATTATTGGAATAGGCAAATAGTGCTTTATGCAGAATACTAAGGGAAAAACCTTGTTTTATTACCGGCTAAACCCCTAACGCGCCTATGTGAATAAGTTGTTATTGGTCAGCATGACATGCTTGTATTATTTTTAACCTAAACTAGAATATTATTTCTTTCTATTTATAGTCTTTTTATGTATTTATTTGTATAGGTAAAAATGAAGAAGTTTTAATTTTTTTAGTATATTTTAAAGACAAAATTTAAAAATAAACAAAATTACTTTAACCCTAACATCATTTTGTTTTCAAATGTGAAAATAAGGAAGGGAAATCTTTTATTAACTTGGGTTGTAACTATCTATCTATCTATCAATCTATCCATCTGGCTGCCTATGTAACGGAATCTTTGAGCCTAATTTTAACCAACTTCCAGCTATTCGATTTCTTTGAAACTTTGCACACGTATTAAGGACCCATGACAATGCAATAATCTGCAAAACAGTATCCCTTTATCTTTTTTTAATCGCCAGGAAAAAAAAATTCCATTATATTATAAAAACAACACCTAGGATGCCATCTGTTGGAAAAATTTCAAACTTTGCTATTAAATGAGGAAGAAATTTTTAGTGGATTACAAAGTGTTGACAACAGTCCAAACATTTCCTGGAGTGCCATCTGTTGGCAAAATTTGAAACTTTGCTACTTAATGAAGAAGAAATTTTTTAGTGAGTTTGCAATCTTTTGCAAATTTTAAAATTTGCTACCATTGTCATTTCATAGGGGCTGGTTATTTTCTTTTTGCTGCTTAATTAATTAGTATGTTCTAATTTACTGTTATATTAAGAATTTTGTGCAATATAACAGAACTAAAAAATGAAAAATAATTAATAGTTTAAAAAAACTAAAAACACGCTTTTATATGCAACCGAACTAAAAATTAAAAAATAATTTTTCATTAAAAAAAAATATTTTCACTTCATAGTAAAAAGCGTGGGGTGCATTTTACTATTTTTCATAACTTTTCCATCATAGATATTGGCAAATATAATAATTATAACATTTAATATATTAAGCACCCCACGCTTTTTACTATGAAGTGAAAATATTTTTTTTTAATGAAAAATTATTTTTTAATTTTTAGTTCGGTTTGCATATAAAAGTAGTTGAGCATAGAGGTAAGTTGGGCAATCAAAATATCTTAAAAACTATCGACCGCAAGCGAAAGCATCAAATAGCATAAAGAAGGGGTTGCGCGAGGGGAACTCATTGTGCGACCACTAGTGGTGATGCGGCGATCGAGAAAAGTATCCGTGCGCATTGTTTATTTTGTGATTAAAAAGTAAAATAATTGCAAGCCGGAAAATTTTATCTGTGATACTTAAATGTATTCCGTTCTCAATCAGGTAAGTGTTAATCTTAAGTAAATTTATTGCAGTTTTAATATGTATAAAGATTTTGGATATAATTTTAACCGGTTTTGAAATAAATTTACTTTTCCTTTAAAATTTCAGGTTGGGGTTAGTTGAGCTACAGTTGCCCAACTAACCCCACAGTTTTAAGTATAAATGTTTTATTTTTTTATTTTTTAGGATACGGACTTATAACCGTAAGACTACTAGAGTCTCCTCAAGATTTAAAAGAGGCTGCAACCCGAACTTTGTACAAGCAACAAAGAAAACAAGCTGACCTATCTAACTTAAATTTTCTCTGAAAATAGTTTAGACCATACCCAAAGGCTGATGGTCCAAGAAAAGGGGCCAAATCAAACAGAAGAAAGAGAAAAGCTGCAATTTTAACAGATACAGAAGGCATTACAAGAGAAGCAAAATAAAACTGCTAAAAAAGTTTAAAAAACGAAGATGAATTGATAGATATTAAATCCAATAGTTAAGCTAAGCTAGGTGTTTTATTAATGAGATTTGTTGTTTGTCACTATAAGATTATAAATATAAAAGCAAATTGTCAAAATGTATTTTTATTGTAAACGTATCTAACATTCAAGCCATGATTTGACTATACTTTCTAAGTGTGCTCCACTAGCCCCATACCCTTGCTCAACTTACCTCACCTATGGGGTACGTTGGGCATACTTGACTATCTACATTAAAATAGATGTAGCTCCTAAATTCGACTTATTAGAAAGAAATTACTATGGACACTATTAATAAGGGATAAATTGCTAATCCATCAGTATGCATTATAAGCCATTAAGACTTATTTTTGAGGAGCTATAACCGATCAAGTGAAAAATTGCTCAACTAGCCCCGCCCTCTGTAATGGAGAAATTTATAAGTAAACAGTAAGTATGTCGTACAAGTGATTTTCTTAAAATTACCGATCCTTTTTACTTATCGGGCCCAGGTTCTCAACAACGAAACGTTGCATACAAAAGTTTTTCATATTCGTAATCTGCTCTCCAAAAAACCACCCTATACGAAATTACCAAATTATTTTTTTTACTCAATTACAAATTAACTGGTAATTGATTTCACGTTGTGGACTAATTGTTTATACAAAGCAAATACACTGAAATAAAGTCATTAATGCATAATTTTTTATCAGCTGATAAAATCTGGCCTTATTCGCCAAAAGATGCTGAAGAAACTACAAAAAAAAAATGTTGGCTTTTCTCCTCTCTCATCAGTGGGCTTTCAAGATTATCTGTTCCGGGCCGCCCCATAATTAAGGAGTGGTGGAAAAAAATGGGAACTTAATAAAGCCTAAAATGTAGGTACGAAAAAGAATTAGGTTATTATTTGTTTTTAATTTTTTATTATGTCTCTGTTGGATAGTCATAAAAAACCAGCAAGCAGACTATAAAATAAAACATAAAACATTTTTTTGTTCTATAAATTATTACCTAAATGTTTTTGGCAGCAGTTTATTTTAAATATTTATACTGAATATCAGGTCTTTACATGAAGGCTCTTCATTTAAAAAAGTTTCCAATGAGGACTCTGACGTTTAACTGCAACGTTGTCAAGTCGCCTAATTTTAATTGCAAATTAAGTGCAAAAATTACCAATTTTTCCATGTTTAATAAATGTTTCGGTGATCTCATTATCTTTTTAGTGAAAGTATCTTTTTCTACTACTGTATAAATAAGAAAACTTTGTGGTCCTAGCAACGCGAATGATAACGAAAGAGAACCTTCGTGTTACCTGGTTGCTAAGCGTTGCTAGCTACGAAAGTAATATTTTCAGCGCCTGGACAAAAAAGTAAGAGTAAAAAAAAGAAAATATGCTTGTGGGAAATATTAGGATTTATTTATAAAAAGTAACTAATTTATGACAAAATATTTAAAAAACTAGGTTAGGTATTGACATTAAAAGTAATTGTGCAATTTGAGCAATTAGCAAAAGAAATTGGAGGAATAATACTTGAATTAACAGTTTTTAAATTTGTTGTTGGGGTATCGTTATCACCTTTAACTACGTTAATATTCATATTTTTCACTGTTACTTCATTAGAGGAAATATTGGTAGGAATTTCGTGTAAAATCTTCTTTGAAATTTCCACCTTATTACTATAGGATTCAGCAATATATCCCTCCACAACAGAAGAAGACTTCCAACCTCCATGCCTTTTTAAGTCCAAAATATCGACATCCGAAGCATTGGCAAGGAACGTAGTTGACGTTCTTCTAAAAGAATGGTCAGTGTATCTACTGATGTCTTCAAGATTCAAAAACTTCGCAATTTCTTTAGGTACATTTGAAATAGTGTGCTTTCCAATTACTTGATTAACACATTTACCTCTTTCATAACGATACAATAAGCGCTCATCTAGAGCATTCCTTGGTCTCAGCTTAATATAATCCTGTAGAAATCTGACATAAGGAACTGAGCCTTCATCGTTGGTTACTACAAACTTTCTTTTAACTTTATTTTTAGACTCCACTATTTTTACTATAGCCACGTCATTTCTTATTTCTACATCACTTAGCTTCATTCTGTATATTTTGTCTGTCCGGCATGCCCCAGCCACTCCCATAATGGCTATTACTTTCATTGCTAAGTAACTTTGATCAGGCACGTTAAGTAAAAACTTTATGATTTCTTCTTTTTAAAATTTTTTGACTTTTTTGCCTCATAACCATCGTTTTTTCTTTTAATAAAAGCAACTAGATTCTTGAACTCCGGAAATATCTTAATTTTTGTTTACGGAAATTGTTAACTTGAGCATGGAATATACAGACCAGAGGGTTGGTGGTGATAAAGACCCGGATTTTTCTTGAAAATACGCCAACATCACATTCTCGTCAATCCGCCCCACAATTTTTATAGCAAGCCATTCAGAAAACGATTTATATGTTTGATGGTACGTCCCTTTAGATTTGTCTGGCAGAAGTGAGGCACACGCAAGGTCAGCTGCCTTTTGGATGCCATTTTCATATTCATTTAACATTTTAAAATGGGAATGGATTTATACTAAATTAACAATAATTCAATATCTGACAAGTGCTGATGACAGACAATGTCAACAATAAATGTGTTGTTTAATTAATTTTTAACAGGTAAAATTTCAAAATCTCTGATATTTCTATTAAAACATGATGTTAATGATTATTAAATTATGCGATACATAGAACAGTAGCAGAAAAAATATAATTAAAATTTCGCATCTTGTAATGTAAATAACTATTTTTCCCCCAAATTAATTTTAAAATGGTTTTAACCTAATAAGAATTACATGTATTACAATTCTCATTTACTACGCTATTAATTATGTATTTAAGGAAGTAATGAAAATTATTAAAAACAAGAAATATAAACTTGTTGTGCTCAAGGTGACAACGTCAGAACTGTAATAAAAGAAGATGCGCAAATGAATATAAACTACACTGAACTATGACATAATTCTTATTAAAATTAATGTTGAATTCTCGGTAAACTTGGGCGTATGATTCATAAAAATACTCAACTACGCCAATTACAATAAATTAACACAATTCAACTTGTGTCACGAAATTCAATGACCCATAATAAACGGTTTTAAAATAGATTTATTTGAAAACCAATACTATTACTTAAATAAATAAAAACAGAAGTTTGTGGTAAAGTTTGTAGTACCATATTTATTAGGATAATACTTTATTATCAGTACTTTTTATCTTTGGACAAACTACGAGGCTAAAAGCCTAAATACTAACGTACCGTACCTTGCGAGGTAAGAGGGAGTTTGTTGACACAGGACTTACATACTTGAAGATTTGAGGGAAGGAAAGACCTCCGCTGGCAGCAGGTTCCACATTCTAAAAACTCTAGGGATAAAGAACGAACAAAGTGGGAAGTTCAGGGCCTTTCCAGTTGGACCGTACAGGGATGCATACGCGCGGCACCACGAGGTTCTCTCTGGTGAGAACCGTGAGTGGAGGAACTTATTCTGGACAATTCTTTAGAGCGGAAGCCATGGAAGTACCTATAAGAAAGCGATAAATCCCCCACAGCCCGACGATGGGCAAGCCTTTCTGTAAGTGAAAGATCATTAATGAGACGAATAGCTCTTTTTGGATGGAATCAAGAATGCTTAGGGTTGTGGGAGACGCCATGCCCCAGATATGAGAACAATATTCCAAGGGAGGTCGGATTTGGGACACATATAAAGTGTATAAATTAGAAGGGGAAAAATACTTTTGGCCCGAAAGAGAAATCCAAGCTTTTTTGAAGCTGCCGTGGCTATAGATACAATGTGTTTATGCCAGTTAAGGTGACTTTCAAATGTGACGCCCACAACATTGAAGGTGTCTTTGCTTTGTAAAACTTGGCCGCTCATAAGTAGAAGATGAGTATTTGATGACTCTTTTCGTGACAAGGAACATGATTGTGTTTTGGATGCATTAATATGGACGAGATTTTTGGCGCCCCAATCCAATATTAAATTAAGATCCTGCGAAAGAGATATCTGCATCGATCTGCGTTTGTTTTCCAAATCAGGTTTAGTCGATGTGTTTGGGAACCTGAAACCTGGAGTGAAGGGTACTATTGTCGGCGAAACTTTGAATGGAATTAGTTGTGGACGAGAGAAGGACGTTGATGTAAAGAAGAAACAATGTTGATGCCAGAACTGAGCCGTTGATCAGAGAGATAACTAGAGAGCCAAGTACAGAGTTTAGTTGAAAGACCATAGAAGGATAGTTTATTAAGAAGTGCGGCATGCCAGACCTGGTCAAAAGCTTTGGATATATCAAGAGCAACGATCTGGGACTTACCTAGAAACTCAAGAGACTTATTCCAGCAGTGTAATACGAAGGAAAGACGATCTGCTGTAGATCTTTTGTGGCGAAATCCATACTGCCTGTCATGTAAAAATTTTGTGTTTTCTCTTAAATACTTAAGAATTTGCGAATTAATGAATTTCTTTTCCATTACTTTAGCAAAGAACTGAGAATTGAAATTGGTCTCTAGTTAGATGGAAGAGATTAAGATCCTTTCTTAAATAGTTGAACACGTTCAGCTTTTCAGCTATCCGAAAGATACCTGTGTCGTAAGAAATTGAAAGAGCCGAGTTAGGATTGGCAAGCACAATTAATATTATATCAAACCAAACAAAATTGAAAGTTAGTTTTCTAGCAATAGTGAATATCCTTCGTACAACTTCTAACATTTGTCTGGGTCTTGAGGGCTTCAAAACCGCATATTATTTTTTTGAATTCATATCTCAAGAAAATTAAACTTTCTTTCCCCTTACTTTTCAAATGTCTAACGCTGCTAGTTATTATTATTATTATCAATTACTTTGAGAGTCGTTGAAAAATAGTGTGAAAAAAAAATTAGAGAAATAAACTTTATTATTTATTTAAAGCCACTGCCGGATTAAGACTTTCTGAAGCTTCAAACAGTCGTCTCCTGTGGTCCCCCTCCTAGCCATATTTTTTTGACGACCAATGGACAAAAAAATTGTCGTTGCCAAAGCTTAAAAATATTTCTTACCAAAATTTTTAAAGAGCAAAAAAACATTCCCGCCTCTTGTCTAAACCCGAAACAACGAGCCTTTGTTTCTCTTTTTTGGCTTTTCACTCTTTATTGTCCCCCTTTGTGGTGCTCCTTTAAAAACGTGATAATCTAAGAAATTGCTTAGTTTGCTTATATAGGGTTAATCCGAAACTTTTCAAAACAAAATTCCACTGCAACGTGGCAAGTTACACATTTGTAATAGCTAAAAACATCGTCTAACCTACCGATTGACTGACATTGTTTACCAAATTTTTGGTAATCCCTTGAAGATAAAGCTCACCTGAAAAAAGAAGAAAATTATATTAAATAACAATTTTTAGATGAAAAGAAAAATATTAAAAAAAAAAAAATAGTTTACATAAAAGCAAGAAAAATTATTTAAACTGTTACAACCGCTTAGCACGAAAGTAAAAACTGCAGAAATCCGAGTATCTAAACCTGACCTGAAATGTGAAACTTAAAAAAGAATTTCTAAATAAAACAACCGTTTTCTAAACTAATAATTTAAATTTTCATTAAAGTAACATTTTCTTAATTCATAATTTAGATTTCTATATTGTGAGCCTTGAGCTCAAACAATACTCCAGCTCTGAGCTCGATCCAATTTATGCAAAAGCGAAATGCAGTATTTTAGTCAATTATGTCTACAATGGATGAGAATGAGCCAGAATTAATTTAAAATCGTGGGAGTAAGAAATATATTATGCCCAGGATTATAATAGAGCTAAATAAATAGTTTTCTCAAACATAATATAATATCACTTTTGTGAATTTTTGAATTTTTTAGAGCTCCTTTGATATTAACGATATTTTTAACGAAAAATCCTTTTCAAGTTTCGTGCCTTACTTAGAAAACACATTGTATTAAGTGTATAAATTAGAAGGAAAAATACTTTTGGCTCGAAAGAGAAATCCAAGATTTTTTAAAGCCGCCGTGGCTATAGATACAATGTGTTTATGCCAGTTATTTACTTTCAAATGCGACGCCCTCAAGATTAAAGGTGTCTTTGCTTTGTAAAACTTGGGCCTTCATGGGCAGAGGATGAGTACTTGATTACTTTTTTCGCGACAAGGAACATGATTGTGTTTTGGATGCATTTAAATGGACGAGATTTTTGGAGGCCCTAATCCAAAATTCAAATTAAGATCCTGCGAAAGAGATATCTGCATGGCTCAGCGTTTGTTTCTCTCCAAATCAGGTTTAGTGATGGGTTTAGGAACCTGAAAATCGGAGTAAAGGGTACTATCGTCGGCAAAATTATGAATGGAATTATTGTGGACGAGAGAAAGTCGATCTTTAACGAAAAAAATCCTTTTCAAGTTTCGTGCCTTACTTAGAAAACACCTTGTATTTTTTTTGTAGATTAAAGTTACTCAAAGCTTACTATTTTAGGATAGGCAGTTTGTGCCCCTTTTACCCTTATTTGCAAAAGTGTTTTCGTGAGTAAGATTTTATACAAATTTCGGGGCTTCTTCGCAACACTAGTCTTTTAGGATTTACTCAACCCCACTCAAATGATATAAACAATTTTAATTTCTATTTTTAGCAGACTTTGAAATACACACACAACGCATGTTTCGGGTGGTCTGATTATTTATTGATAATTAGAAACTAATTGGTTCAATGTTAGTACATAAATAAATCAATATTTACAATAAATACTGATAACAAGAAAAATAAACAACATTTTCAAAAAAAAAAATCTTATGCAATAAGTCTATAATTTTTGGTATATTTATTCGGCTAGAGAAAATAGAGAATTATTGCAAGCTGCCTTATTAGGCTCCGGAATTTATTATCATATCGGCCGTATTTAAAATAGTGCTACCCATAATTTAGGAGTTGTTGCAAATCATGTTGTCAATCATGCGTATGCATCCCCATACGGTCCAACTCGACAGGCCCGGAACTTCTCACTTTGCTCAAGCTCTTTTATCCCTAGAGTTTCTAGATTGTGAACCTTGCTGCCCGGGCGGAGGTCTTTCCTGGCCCCACAAATCTTCAAGTATGTCAAGTCCTCGTGTGAACAACCCCCTCTTACCTCACACCCACGGTACGTTAGTATTTGTGGCTTTTTTAATGCTCGGTTTGTCCAAAGATTGGAAAAAAAATATGTTAATAGTACCATTAACCTAAAAAAAGGAAACAAATTTTAGCAGATTTTTTATTGTTTTGTGTTGTAGGGTTTTGTTTAACACAATTAAAGAAATACATTTGAAAAAGCAAGGTTTTAAGTATTTTACTTCTAAAACTTTTCGATTTTGTGCTCGGCAGCCGTTCGAACTGTTCGTCTAGTTCCAAAGTTAAAATAAGACCAAAATAAGGCACGACCTAAAACCGACATAAATAAAGCCAGGCACTATACTTATTAAGGAGTCCTTATCCTACTTTTGCATCTGCGCAAGCTCAGATGTCAAAATAAGGACGGTGTTATTAGTGCCTGGCCTTATTTCACTGTGCAATAATTTTCTAATAACAAAATCAAAAATGTTTTACTATATACTTTTTTATACCCAATAGCATTAATATAGGAACACAGTTTAAGGTTTTTTACGTAATGTTTGCTTTAACGTAGAGTTTCATAATAGCAGTACCAATAGCGACTATAATTTGTCCACCTTGGCACAATTTAAATTGTTTTAATATTTGCAGTCAGTATTTCTTCTAATTAAATATATATGCACCTGTATATACGCACTGTCTGGTAATTATGCCGTGGGCAACCTCACTTTAACAAAATTTGGCATACGGTGGTTTTTTGGGAAGTGCTGATCACGAATCTCGAAAGATATTTGGCGGAAACGTTCGTTCTTGAGATACTCATCATCAGACTTGAAATTTAAACTAATCCTATTTTTACTAAATTCCCCTTCTTTATGCACAATTCTTGATTAAAGCTAAAGTGGCACACAATATTTGATTTCACCTTTAAAACCCTGCTTTGCGTGCATTTTACATTATTTTAGCATTAAACTGCATAGCTATACTTTGAATCATTTCAATCCCAGTGCCATGAAGCCGTATGTGTATGTATGGTTGCCGCATTATCAAAGAAAAGCCACGCAATTTAATGCAAAAATAATGTAAAAAACGTAGAAAAACAGGGTTTTAAAAGGTGAAAATCAAATATTGTGGTACACTTTAGCTTTAAATCAAGAATTGTGAGCAACAAAGAAGGGGGAATATAGTGAAAATAAGATTATTTCAAACTTGAACTTTGATGATGAATATCTCGAGAACGAAACGTTTCCGCCAAAAATCTTTCAGATTCGTGATCAGCGCCCCAAAACCCCGTATACCAAATTTCGTTAAAATCGGAGTTGCCGCAGGTTTCTAGAAAATTACCCACATTTTTAACGGAAAACCTTAAAAAACAAGTAACTCGTTTGGTACGACATTGCTACATATGCATATTTTCTGCTTGTTTTTGCCAATATTTGTCCACTTATGATAGAATTTTATGTGGGATATAAATACCTACGTTATCTCCTTTCACAAATTTAAAAAGAAAAAAATATATTTTAATAACCAACAAAACAATCAAAGTTTACCAAGTACTATAATACCGAAACACTACACAAATTTTAAAAAAGAAAAGTTTCGCACTCGAAGATGTGTATAGTGACTTTAAAATGAAGGAGGTTATCAATTTCTATTCTATTTCTATTTTTTTCTTGGTTTTGATCCCTTCAGGTCCAATCCACCAGCTATCTCCTTCCGGACCATGCTTTCCAGGGCTTCGTTGGCGAAAAATTTGGATAATCGAGCTCGTAGTCTTCCAGATATATCAAAGAAACAGTCAAACACATTCTACAATCGACAAAGCATAAACTGTCAGCTGTCAAACCAAGACCTGCTACTGGTGTTACGTATAACCTTCTCGTCACTACTGACAGTTCCCATGGTACGCCCCTCTATTTCCCGCCATTTGGAAAATTCCTCGTGTTCACCACCAAACAGGATACCACCAGCTTATAGGAATCTTATAATTATAAAAAATTCTACCAGACATATTCTTGACCACAACCACTTGACAATGGCTGAATAATTACATGTAAAAGCCAAAAACCAAAAATAGAATATAATATAATAAACTTTTTGACCGTTTACATTAGTTAGAATTTTTGTCTGACATGAATTATCCTGCAATAAATGTCAGATGTAAACCCAACATAAGTTACAATTCTTTACAAAAATTGTGTATGGGATTGTGTGGTAGTTAGAATGATTTCTGGATAAAAATTTGAAACAGTTGGTGCTTGCAAATAATAATATCGATACAGAATCAGCTAAATAAAGTCATTTATAGGCAACGAGGAAGAGACAGTTTAAAGCAAGTAACGACGTATCGACGTAGGTTTGTTTGACGTTTGAGCTGTTGTCATCGATACATCACAGTAAAAATGCAAATGCGGTTTGCCAAATTTAATTTTTCCACTCTAAACTTACTAACCACAAGTAGTTGTTGGATAAGTTCTATATTAAAGAATTTTGTAATATAACTTTTAAATAAACAATGACATATATTTTTATCATTTTTAGATATCATAATAACAAAATATGTTCAAATATTATAAGTTATTATCTTTGAATAAAGCAAAATTTCTGAAAATACGTGATTATTTGTTAATCCCGGCACCGCCGCCCAGGAGATTTTTACCTCCATCGTAAATAAACATGAATAAACTCTTCCTAAACGCTTGTGGGTGACGCCACCTTTGCTTTGTCATTTCTGTTGGTTTCGTCTATTTGACAACTTGGAAAGCCAAAAGTAATCAAATAAAGCTTATAAAGCGTTTTTTTGTGTATTTTCTGGTGTTTGTTGGTGACAATATGGGTAGGCAGTGCTTTGTTGTAGAAGGGTAGACTATTAATTTCCGCACTCACTTTTCACAGGTACAGAGACCAACGTCGTTGGGTGCATACTATCGACCTAGGTCAAAGTAAGTCCACCATTTTCATTTCTCGCTTGCTCACCCCCCTTGCCATTAGATTGTTGGCTTAATGTTTATCATAAAATATATAGCATTTATTATAGCAATATGTGTTACTTTTCTACTTAACAAACTTAAACTAACCATAACTCAAATGCAGTGTTTCAAATGTTTGTACTTACTCATAAGTTAACTAAAGGTAAATATCGCAATAAATTACAAACTATAATTACACGCGATCGTGGACAGCAAAATATTAAATTACCAGTCCCAGAGAAAGTAACATGTTTTCGATTTCTTTACTGCCTTTAAAAGAATCATATCATTTAAAAAGCTATTCGCACTTAGAAATTGTTTAATTATTTATTTAGTTTTTACCCGAGGTTTTACCTGACGGGTAAATAATTATTTATTTTATTTATGAAGACATTTATTAACACAATAGAATATACTGTTCGAATACGCTTTTACCTAGGTCCTGCTGCCCAGGATTTTATATAAATAATATTTCTATTTAATATTGTTATATGTCCGAGGCAAATGTGAATTCGAAAAGGTTTGTTTACTTTATCATTTTTTTTTGTACTTTGCGGTATTGCTTTTAGAATAAATTAAATGTGGACTTATCTATACTAATACCAAAATAATTATTATATTTATCCAAAAAAGGAGTTTTGCAGAGCAAAACAAATATCTCTAAGCTTTTCTTACTACAATTACATACACGAATAAAAATTTAGTAACAAGTGCATAAAGTGATACTTTTTACGAATGGGAAGTTTGACAGCACGAGCCGGTAGGCGAGTACGGCAATCCCATGAGTAAAAAAGACACACTTATGCATGTGCTATATACTATTATTTTTTTAAACGATCGTATAAAATTTTTTCAAAATACCACTTTATACATGTTTTATTTATCTAAACTTATTAATTTAATTTTGCAGCACACCCAATTGGTAAAACGGATCAAGTCGCTATCGCGGAAGCGTTTCAGAAGATACCGGGTGATTCTATTTTCACTTTTGAAAAAGGTCCTGTAGCTTGCTGGTTGTTGTTAGGATACAGAGAAAACTAATTGCACATTATACAGACACTTTCCGTAAGTCCAGTGGCGTGGCAAAAATTTTGAGCTGTCATTTGACTTTATATATTGAAACATGTTTTGATTAGGGGCACCCTATAAATGTTAGGTAATTAAATTGCTTGTTTTTCTGACTTAAAATAATATGTATCATAGTAAGGTGGTTTAATAAATTTTTACGTCAAATATTGGAAAAATTATGATTTTAAAGACACATTGCTGACGTCTCATCATTTCTAAATTGTTTTGCTATTTTGTTTTAAAGGAATCTGTCATCGCATAGCTCGAGTTGCACTCACAGTAGAAAAGAAGACAAAAAAGAATTGGTTCAGCTTAACAGCAATAAACAGAGTTATGTTGATTAAACTTGAGTTTATCAGTGGTTTAACTTTTGAGTTTTTGTGTTTTTTTATTTTATAGCAGCGTTTATCCATGTTGGACGTAAAAAATTTATTAAACCACCGCTACTATGATATATTATTTTAACCAGAAAAAAACAAACCAATCTAATTACCTAACCATTTTATAGGGTGTCCCTAGTAAAAAAAAAAACATGTTTGGGTCATATGTCAAAAATGACAGCTCAAAAAAATTTTGGCTACGCCACTGGATTCTACGGAAAAAGTGTCTTTATAATATGCAATTAGTTTTCTCGTATCTGTAATAACAACAAAGCTACAGGACCTTTTCAAAAAGTGAAAAAATCGAGAATCACCCTGTATCTCTGAAACGCTTCGCGATAGCGATGATCTGTTTTACCATAAATGTTTTCTCCAAAAGAGCTCGAGGATGGGGTATCAGATTTTTAATATCTCTTAACAATTATCCCCTTCATAACTATGAATTTCTTATTTAATTTTAGTACCATTGTATGTACTTTACTTTTGGTAGAAATAATAGCGGAAACAGTGCAAATTCCTTTTTTTAACTTGTTAGTTATCCAAATTCATTATTAGGTACCAATAATTTTCAATTATTCTATTAAATTCTATTTGCAAACTGTCAAATTTTAAAACCAGTGACGCATGAACTAAAAGAAGTAATGACGAATTCAAAGGTCACTTGGCCGTTTGGTTCAGTTGATGGCGCGTTTACTGTTACATTGCATAAATTGATATTAGAGTTTATTGTAGTAGGCTTTGAAACAAAACACTAATTCAAAGTGTAAAAAACTTCGAAGTGTTAAAAAAAGTTACCTCTTTTTTAACACTTTAACACACAATATATAAAAGCTAATTATGAAAAAAATTAAAAAATTACTTTTACAGATAGACCTACTTTTTTGTTCACCCTGTATAATTTTTTTAAACGTTAAAAAGGTATTACTCTCTGCTTAAACACGTCAAACAGTGAGAGTTTATAAGACGTTTTGGTGTTATTCAGGGTGACAACGTTAACACGACACTTTTAGTAAAAACATCATAATTTCAGATTAACAAGGAATTTCGAAAATTTGCGAAAACTGTTTGTCACAAATGATTATCTGATTTTTATAAAATATTAAAGCTTCAAAATTCCTTCTTATTTAAAAATAGCAGAACAACAAAATTTCCCAAAAAAACGTCATATTTACCACTTAGTATATAAGAGGTAAGTTTTTACCAAGTACTGTAGGTTGTCATAGAGACTAATTAATGAGTCCAAATCTGGCGAAAACCGCACTAAAATAATTTTTGTAGTCCTGTAAGAAAATTAAGTTTAAAAATTTTACCTACTAAAATTTAAATTATTTCGTTTCAATGTCCAGCAGTTTATAATAATTTAAATAGGAAACCATGAGAACCGCAAAGCAGAGTTTTTTTCTTTAGGTCTGTTAATATTATTTTTATTTATTCATGCAACATTAAACTCATTGATTTCTATTAAACCGCCACAAAATTGTAATTTTTTAAAAATTCGAATAATACTAATTAAGAAAAGTTGCTATGATGGTGGAATAAAACCCTGAACTGACTGACCAACACAAATAGAAATCGATTGATAAAAATATATAAATTAAACTAACGTTTAATATGTATTTACATATGTATAGAAGGAACAGTTTAAAAATTCGGTGCTCTTTGATAAGAAAAAATCACAAAAAAGTTTAAAGCAAATAAATCGATATGCCGGTTAATGCAGCTGGTCATCGCACTATGGGATAGAAATTAACCTTTTTTGGTCAAAATTCTGAAACTTACCACTTAAAATGAGGTGCTTTTTACTGGAAAAATATTGAAAAAAAATATTATAAATATATTACAAATGCTTTTTGGAAACCTAAAACTTATATCATATGTTATTATAAATTTACACCCCCTTAACATTATTATTTTTTATTGTACAAAATAAACTAAAATATCAGCTTGTTTAGTTAATTCGGTAGTATTCTAATCAGTAATCCGATGGTTATTATCTCACATGATATACAGGGTACGATAATAGGTATGATTTTTTTAAAATGAAATACCCTGAATATTATATCACCACCAAAAAAATCTTTTAAAATGCTCTAAAAAATACTGCATTTGATGTGTCTATCTCAATTAGTTTAGGAAATATGACCATCCACATCTGAAAAATAATTTTAAATTATTCTTAGAAGCGTAATAGAGATACATCTTCCCAACTTTCTTTATTTTTTAACGTATAAAATAAATAAAAACCCCTGTTTTGTTAGGTAGATTCGGTCAGAATCCATATCTTTCATCAGAATGCTTTTATCTTTTAGTATATACAGTGTAGTACAAAACATATTAAATTTTAAAATGGAAAACCTTGTAAATTATAAAAAATCTTGTATCTGTCCTTACACTCAGAAAGTAGGAAGGCAATTGTAAGTACAAAAACTGATAAAGAAAAAGGTAAAAAATCTTGACAAAAGTAGCGAGACTTCGCGAGACTGCATCGAAAACACAACAAAAGCTCTTATTATTTAAACTCTTTTACTTTTTTAGTAAATGAGGCTAATAATAAACTAAGTAGATTAAATGTTGTATATTTATGTTTACTTAAAATACATTTTCAAGTTTTTTATTCATATGCTTTTATAATTTTGCGTACATGTAGTTTGGAATATCTACTTTGAAATACACAGCATAAGCCATTAAAATTTCAAAGTTGCTTTTTGGCCAAAAATAATGGATTTCTATCCCATAGTGTATCGGCGCGTCGCTGTAAAGGATAGCGGCGCCTTTATCAAAATAGTCCGATTGCAAGCGGCCTTTTTATGTTTTTTTGTATTATTTTCAGAAAGGGTACCGAATTTGCGCTTTTAAAATGTTCTTACTATATGTACGTATTAGCCACGTGTTTCTCTCCTAATGTAAATGGTACATAAGTTATGCCTTCGAGCTTACCGCAAATTTTCGAGTAAGACTGACACAAGGTGCTCGCAGAGTAATAGTAGGTTCAGAGCCCTACTGTGGTATTCCGCCATGCCAAATACTGTTATATATAAGATCATGGACAAGACTGATAGATAGGAACACCAGGACAGCGTCAGGCGAAAAAAAAATCATAAAGGCATACCCGCCGGAATTTACAAAAGACGTAATAAAGGAAGAGAGTAAGAATAATTGTGGGTTAACAAACAGGTCACTGCAAAAGAGAAACCTATGCAGGTTCTGCCAGAAAGAAGAAGAAATCGCAGAACACCCAAGGTGGTATTATGAAGCAAATGTTCGTTTGCAGTTTGCAAGGCTGAGTGACGAAAAACCCAAAGCAGCAATATTTACCAAAGAGCTTATTTCAAGCTTGTAGAGTCTGATTAAAAAGACCGGCTTGGATAGCGTGCTCTAATATATGGATGGAGGATACACAATAAACCTGAGCAGGTTTCAGTGGTAGAAGATATACAATTTACCTCCAAGCTAATCTTAAGCCGCGTCCACACTTGCAACAATTCCCCGTGCCGCTCCACGCTGCAGACCCCGCCACATAGCGCGGACGTAGACTGAATTCACATCGTTTCAAGGACTTGGCGAATAATTCGCCAGTGATTCAGAGTTTGTCGGTTTTTTGGCGTCAAAGAAGCGCGCAAACAAATTGGTTAGTTTGGACGAATATTTGGCGAATTCTTGCGATTATACACACGATCGCACTTACTAGCGAGCTTTCTTGCGTTCAGGTAGGTATTAAGAGGCATGTCACATCGTGTGTATGCCCATTTAAAGTTCCATACTATCATAATGAATGCAATATGTAAAAATTGCATCTCCCAAAGCGTTTTAAACGTCAACGCCCCGACCGAAATGTAACAGATGTCGTCGGCAAAAGCAAATTTATAAAAATTCTAGACACAATGATGATGTCACGGCATCAAGTATTGTACTTATGCTTGCCTTAAAACATTGCCTGTGTTAATTTAAATTCCCTCCAGCCATATGAGCAATACTTAGTCATTGTAAAATGTTGACTGTTTTGGGTTATAATTTATGCAGACTTTTTCAGTGGCGCATCAACGATCATTTTATAGTGAAATGTAACGGTTTAAGAGATTAAATCATGATTTTTTTCTCTGGTTTGGGTAGATTTTCGGCACGTTTACTGAAAGTAAGAATTTTAGTAAACGTGATAAATATGGATTTGTAAACGGAATTTGAAGTTCAGTATTAGAGAAAACACATTTTGTAATAAGTATGTTGATATAGAAAAAAATTAAGATTGCTGCGTTACCTCTACATTATTACTATACTCTATTTTTTTGCAAGAGATAGCAATAAAAATGTCTCGGGACGGTTAGAAGGTTGTAAACCATAGGCGCACCAGTCTCTGTGCAAAGAACAGGTAGAAATACACCGAATTGCGTTAAATAAGGATTATAAATTTTATATATATTTTAGTATCTTTCCGTATGTGCAACTGAGTGGTTATAAATTGTTAGAGTATTGTTCAAAGTATTACAGTATTGTAAAAATGGCTTCTCCGCAGAAACGCGCATGTCTCGGCCATTTAACTGTAAACGAAAAGCAGATTGTTAAAAACGTATTCGATTATACAGGGTGCGGCAGAATGGACTCCCACATTTGGGTAGCAAATAAAAAGTCTACTATAAAATATGAAGCTAAACTTTTATTATTTTCAAAAAGAGCACAATCTAAGGTTTTTTAACTATGTTTTTAAAATTATATCGTGTAAGTGACGGCCGTTAGCAGCGACACACATGCGAAGGCGTTCCTAGAAGTTCCGCATCACTTTTATCACCATGTCTTGAGGAATAGCAGCAGTTTCATCTCGGATCGCTGTCTTGATTTAGGAAAGTCAAGAACCAGTTGCCCTTAAGTTAGCAACCCATTTAAAAATTGTTTTTCGGTCTGGAACAGAGGCATTCGGAGGCAGGAAGCGCGTACAAAATTATCTTTTCGACGCGGTGACACATTCGTCATTTTTTAATAATAGCTCAATAACAAATCCACGTTGGTCACCAGACCAAGACATAGCGCCTAGTAACAAACCTTATCAATCGTCCAAGCGAATGTGACCATCCCCACCAATGTCCAACTCCCATTACCGATGTTCTAGCCTGATGAAATGTGGGAGTCCATTCTGACGCACCCTGTATTAGAAATGATCAAAACTCTAATTTAGGTGTGGACGATTGTGTTCAAAAATATGCGTTGATGACTGGGGTGGGAAAAGCGACAATTTACAGAATTTTGAAAGAAGAAAAAGAGGGAGGTATAATTCCACCAAAAAAGCGACCGGGCAAAAACAGAACTTTGTATAACAGACGACACAAAAACAAACAATTTAGATGTCATGTTTTAAACTGCGAAAAATCATCCACACGTGCCGGAAATAAGTAGAGTTATACTTTGGAAAATCTTAAAGGTCTAAATTTTCAGTGGAAAAAATTCCAAAGAAAATGTTTATTAATAGAGAATGGAGAAATTGTCCATTGGAGGAGAGATTATTTGAGAAAAATAAAAAAAGCTCGTACTGAAGGAAAGACAATATATTATCTAGATGAGACTTGGATAAATAAAGGACATACCGTTAAAAAATATTGGCAAGATGGGAATATAACAACTGCTCGCCAGGCTTTTCATGAAGGAATTTCTACGGGTTTAAAACCTCCATCTGGAAAGGGGCGTAGACTAATTATTACTCATATTGGAAACGAGAATGGTTTTGTGGATGAAAATTAATATGCCGCAACAAAAGAAAAATACTTGTTTAGTGTGTAAGATATTTTTGGGGGTCAATTTTACACAATTTAACAAATCCCAACTTTTACCACCTTCTTTCAAAAGTGTTTTTTTTTGTAAAGAAGGCGCTATAAACCTCGTATCAGCTCGATGCTACTTCAAATTAAGTTTCAATGTGTTAAACATTAGCAGGTAGCTACTAGACAAAGAACGCATGCATCCAAACCACGCCGACTGCTTAACTGTGGTAAATACTGGAATTTAATTTTAGTATGTCCAGTTATGTGTGGACAGACCGTAATTCGGATTCGTCTTGTCTATTCTGGACACAATTAACTATGATTTAGAAAGAGTTACGCTGTCTATTTTATTGTTTGTATTCATCACCATTTTTTGTGCGCCACTGAAATCGCATTCTAAGAGAATCGTCAAGATTTTGCGGTAATATTACTCATCCATTCTGCAAGTTGGGAGCTTTATGACATTCAGCATACACATAAATACCTAATACGCAACATTTTACAATGTCCTCCAAAATTATTGCACACTATAAAACTGCAGGTTTTTACGGTAAATCATGCACTACCAGTTTATTTTTATAGGGATTTGTTTAAGGATTCTAGGACAGGTGACGAAAACATACCAACATACCAATTTATTATTTACAAAGTATATCACGTAAAACTTGTATTTTTTTATCTTTGGACAAACTACGAAGGCTAAAAGCCTAAATACTAACGTACCGTGGGTGTCTTAAGCAAGGTAAGAGGGAGCTTGTTGACACGGGACTTAAAACTTGAAGATTTGGGGAGAAGGAAAGACCTCCGCGGGCAGCAGGTTCCACAATCTACAAACTCTAGGGATAAAACAACGAACAAAGTGAGAAGTTAGAGGCCTGTGGAGGAACTATACTGGACAATTCTTCAGAGCAGAAGCCATGTAAGTACCTATAAAAAGCGATAAATCCCCCACAGCCCGACGATGGGCAAGAGAGGGAAGCCTTTCTGTAAGTGAAGGATCATTAATGAGACGAATAGCTTTTCTTTGAATAGAATCAAGAATGCTTAGGGTTGTGGGGGACACCATGCCCCAGATATGAAAACAATATTCCAAGGGAGGTCGGATTTGGGACACATATAAAGTGTATAAATTAGAAGGGGAGAAATCCTTTTGGCTCGAAAGAGAAATCCAAGCTTTTTTAAGCTGCCGTGGCAATAGATACAATGTGTTTATGCCAGTTAAGGTTACTTTCAAATGTGACGCCCACAAGATTGAAGGTGTCTTTGCTCTGTAAAACTTGGCCGCTTATAAGTAGAGGATGAGTATTTGATGACTCTTTTCGCGACAACGAACATGATTGTGTTTTGGATGCATTAAAATGGACGAGATTTTTAGCGCCCCAATCCAATATTCATTAAGATCCTGCGAAAGAGATATCTGCATCGCTCTGCGTTTGTTTTCCAAGTCAGGTTTAGTGATGGGTTTAGGAACCTGAAAACTGGAGTGAAGAGTACTATCGTCGGCGAAACTATGAATGGAATTAGGTGTGACGTCTCCCAATATTTTTTTATTAGGCAATAAATAGTTTTTAAATTTTAAATAGACAAATGGAGATCATCCACGTGTATCCAAATTCCACCATAAAATTTTATCTCTAAATTATTTTCCGGCAACTCCGTAGGTATAATCTATAAGTAACGATTTGATATCGCAAAGTGCAATATAAGTTAGGTTTAATAGTGTCATATACTTGCTATGCACTGATAAGTAGACCTTAAAACGACTAAATAGTAAACATTTTTAGTTTTATTTTTTATCTACTTTATTATTATTACTCGATTGACACTAATTCGTAAAATGTACCGCTGAGTATTCTTAAAGATGACTTTTATTTTAATAGTTTATAGAAACGATAAAGAAAAGCAAATTTTCCAAAAATATTTATACAGTGAGGACCTACCCTCCGCCCTACCCCTCACCTTCCAAAATCTAAACCGTTAGCTGTTGGTATAAAAACATACAAAAAAATTATTAATTATCCAATAGTGCTAATTTCTATAATGTTTTATTTATATTTTGCCACCCAGTTTTAACTGTATCCAAGAAGGATAGAGAAAACTTCCCGTATAAAAGTTTCACTCTTTTTCACCTATTATCTTTTAAGCATAAAAAAAGAAACAAACATCAAAAACTGAAGAAAAATCAAGAGGTAAACTTTTTTTTTAATGGAACACCCTATACCGGGTGTTGCTCCGTCGAAGCGGGACATAGGGAATCCCATGTAAATTTTGAAGTAGTCAAATATTGGCTCCCCTAATTATTTTAGAAAAAAATGCTATTACGATTTATTGAAGAGCACAGTAAGTTCCAACAAAAAGAAAATTTGAGCATTTTTCAACCAACCAGTAAAGAGTAAACTGCTTAAAACTTCTGCAACGTAGTATCTTATTATGCACCCTGTACTCTAGAAATCAATAATAAAAACACCATATCGATTTATCAGTGACAATTTAGATCATTAATTTATAATGTCATTGCCACAACTGAACAATTTTATACGGGAATTTTAAAAAGAATCCTCGCATTTCATTTTAGTTTACAGCTAATTCTAACATATGCACTCACAGTTACGCAAGACAATAAAACAAATTTTTCTACATTTAGAAATCAATTTATGACGAAAATGTCAGGATTTAATCAAATGCTCAAATATTCCTCCATTAACTCCCAGACAATAACCTTAACGATTATAAAACTCATTTCTTACGTTGGCTAGTTGGTACATCGATATTCTGGCACATTCAGCGGAAATAGCATTCATTAGCTGGACTAAATTTTCATATTTTTTATTGGTAGCTTGGTTTTTAAATGTCCCCATAGAAAAAAAACGTTTTGCGAAAAATCACGTCGATTTTCTTCACATTTGCAATTATTTATTACTGTGCCTGTTGTAGTTTCAAATTTTTTATCGTCCGTTCTATTGCCGATTTACTTGGTATTGGCCTATTGGGAAAATAGGCTGCAAACATGTCCGCTACTCTTCGATAACTATTTCCCTGGTACAACAATTTTATAATAAAGATTTTTTCTTGATTTAAGTAGTTCATTATTTAAAAATGATGTGACATTGATCTGACAACTTGAGAGTAAGAGGTTAAATAATTTTTCTAGTATTGTAGATATATAAGACAGGAGATTCGTAACTTATTTTTAGCATTTATCTCTTAGCTGGCGGACTGAGAAGATCTGAAATTTGTACACTGGGTACAACTTTCCTCTTTAAAAATCCTTATAATATTTTCTTCTAAAATAGTTAGGGGACCAATATTGGACCACTTCAAAATTTACATGGGATTTCCTATGTCCCGCTCGACGGAGCAACACCCGGTATATTATATCACCATTAAAAGGGTCTTTTTAAAAATCTTTACAAAAATACCACATTTGAAAATTTGATATGTCTATCTTTAATAGTTTCGGAAATATGGCCTTTTAAATCTGGATATAATTTACATTTCATCTACAGACAGAAATTACATCTATTATTTTTGGATTTAAGTAGTCATATAAAAAAAAAGTTTACCTTTCATTTGTTTCTTTTTATGCTAAAAAGATATTAGAAGAAAAAGCATGACACTTTTATACAGAAGAGTTTTTATCCTTTTGGTTATGGATGGGTGGCAAAACATAAATGAAAACCCTGTACGTAGTCCTAATTTATTATTAAATTTTGGGTGTTTTTTCAATAAAATTTCAAATAAAACATTTATAAAAATCGTTTTAGGATGTTATTTTTATCCTTGAACTTCCTTACAAAAAATGTAATAGAGTAAAGAATAGATTTAATATGCTTACATTATGGTCTATGTATTATCAACAAGGCAATAGGTGAGTTTTGTGATAAAATGGAAGACGACGTGAAAAATAAATTAGTGATAAAATACATAACATTAGGTACAAAATGGATTTTAAAATGAAGAATAATGACTATATTGATTTATCAACTATCTGCAGACAGGAAGCTAGTAAATAAAACATTAAAATCTTTTTATAAAAATAATAAAGCAAATAGCAATTTGAACTTGTCATCATGCGAAGTTATTATTAAAATAAATTAATTCCTGTAGAAGTCAATTAATTTATCACTATAAAAATAATTATTAAAGATATATCTTAAATGACATTGACAGCTAAAAATGACGCAAAAGAACAACATCCTTTGCGCTTTTTTCTTTATAAATTAAAAAATCTTTACACACAATATTATTGTTTAAAACTTTATTTAAAACAAAAAGATATAAATAATATTTTCTGGCCTCGGCAGTAACTTATTGTGATCTTGAGATAGTCTAAAGATCCTAGTTTATAAGAAAAATAAACTTTGTTTTTAATTTAATTAGTTTTAAGTAAATAATTATAGATTTTTTAGTATTAGTACGAGTTTACAACACTTAAGTAGATGTTTGCCTAATACAATGTGTCAATGACTTATGTTTCATTGTTGCTGTTAAAGTCTGCTGATGGCTTCATACAAAAAATATTTCAGCGTGTCAATTCTTGGCACCTGCATTGTGAAAGTAATTCGGTGACTTATTTTATGCACAGGCCCGAAAATATTTATTACACAATATATTATACGAGTCGTGACTAAAGATACTAAAATTATAATAGTCGCTGGGCCAGTAATGAAATAATCTTCATGATAAGAACAGTTTTTAAACTTTTTAGGGGGTTCCTTTTGACGAGTCTACCACGAATATTCATACCGCCATATATGGAAGCGGCGCTTTAACCAGTCAATGTCGAATTTTCGGGTGTCGGACTGGGCGAACGTTTAAACAAATGTTTAAAAATTGCATGTAAAACATTATGGTAACCTTGTCCGACAAAAAAGTGACGAGTTCGACCAGTCCAACACCCGAAAAATTTGACATTGACAGGCTGGTTTAAGCGCCATATTAACTTTTTACCTACAATTATTATTAATACTAGAGACATTTTGCACCTCTTAAAATAACAGACGTTTTTTGGCCTCCTTATGGTTATCGTTATTAAACATAACGATTACGGCAGCAGTTTTAGACAGAGATTTTGCAGCCTCTTTTAAGAAATATATCTAGCGTCTGCGCTTTCGACACATAACCTTATTTTTGCCTGTGGTTCACCCATTTTAAAGTTAACGAAAAATCAGTATTTACTTTTATTCTGCATAAGATATAAATTCATATTTAAATATATGCAAACACTTCTGTTGATTTCGTTTTTTTAAAGTAGATGCAAACAATACAGTATAAGCAAAACACAAAAAGTAAGGTTAGGATTGGTAGTAGAATAAAAGCAAGTGTGCCAGATTGTAACATCTAAATTAATTACTGATTTAGAATATCCGTAAAAGTGCAAGTCCGTTTTAATTTCTTAACACTATTTGATTTTTATTACTGCTATAGATTTTTCGCTAATTAGAGCCTATGTATAAATGATATTTTAATTAATACGGCATTAAAATTTTAACCTTTTAAATAACTGATATTAAAATTTCTACAATCCGGCAACCACGCAGTTTAACAATAATGATAACGATAACAATAAGCTCTTCGGTATTCATCCGTAATTAAAGGAGTCCGGTATGGGTAATAACGATAACGGATCATGTTTGCGTTACTGCGCAGTCTCAGAATAACGTTAACCACAACGGAATTGCAAAATAAGGGGTGCAAAATGTCTCTACTGACTGGACATAACTTTCAGTAAAAATTGAGGAGTTAAATTAAAATACCAGTTTATTTTCTTAATTTTGTTTTAATTAGATTTTTTAATAACTGCAAAGCACGACAAATCATTAAAATTATTGCTGTTTTTTTAGGCATTTACAATAATTTAACAAAAAATGTTTAATTATTTATTTAACGTGTACCATACTAAAATTAGGTTTTAATATTTCCTACATTTAAGCAGTTAGCGATTCTACTCTTCTAATCTTACTTGCTAGTGTTTAACACATTAAAACTCAATCAAAGGAATCTAGCTAAAACAACACACGTCGTGCCAGCTCTATGCCTTTAATTGACTGTCAGTATGTTGAACACTAGCAGGTAGAGATTAGACAAAGAATGCGTGTAGTAAACATTCCGGATAGGATGACGCATCGGTCTCGCAATGTTTTTGCCTCTCAAAGCATTAGCAAAAA
This sequence comes from Listronotus bonariensis, assembly GCA_014170235.1. Taxonomy (NCBI): domain Eukaryota; kingdom Metazoa; phylum Arthropoda; class Insecta; order Coleoptera; family Curculionidae; genus Listronotus; species Listronotus bonariensis. Next base: position 30,320 of record JACEGR010004327.1, read on the forward strand.
TTCCTCATGACCATTTTGGAAGTGACAAGAAGTGTCTATCAAATCTGGTATTTGTTAAAGCTCTTTGAAAGATTGTTAAAGTAACACCATATACAAAATGTTTAATTTAAAAAAATACATTTTGCTGTACCTTTAAAACCTAAATTTAATTTTTAAAGATAGATTTCCAATTTTTTTTTTTTAGTGCAAAAATTTTACAAAGCCTCTCATCCTGTCGCATATTTTTTAAAAGAGGTAATATTCTTTTGTATTTATAGCGTTCTTGTTAACATATTTTAAATTTATTAGGTTTAAATTTTTAAATAAATTTATATATTGTTAAAATAACAGGCTTAAAGGAGATTTAATCCTATATAATTAAATTAAAAACACATGAAACATTTTAGTGATGAGCATACACATATGTAGGTATTGATTTTTGTTAATTGTTTATACTTTTAAAAGTATTTAAAGGTTATTATAAATATATAAAAATATCTTAATTATAACTTTTAATGATTAATTTCAAATATTATTGTAAAGGAAGGTGTTTATACGCTCAAAAACAAATATTAAAATTCAAATATACATCGTAACTTTTTAACGCAACTCTGTATTAAAAATACTTTCTATATTTTCTACGTGAAAGGTTCTACAAAAAAATTTTTTTATGGTTTTTCGGTAATTCTTATATTAAAGGATAAAATCAAAAACTACAATTTTTCAATTCTTTCTCGTATCTCTTAGATAATTAATTTTAATAAAATTCCGAATTTGCCATTATTACTTTCTCCAAAATCGATCCCATAACACCTATATCAGTTTTTTAATAACTCTAGTAATAACTGGGATAGCCCATAAAAACGCCCAATTTTTGCCCACCCTTTACATGGTTAAGAGCCCATTTTTAATGACCACACTAATTTTCTTTATCTTTTTTTTATCTTTGGACAAACCACGAAGGCTTAAAGCCTAAATACCATAAATACTAACGTACCGTGGGTGTCTTAAGCGAGGTAAGAGGGAGTTTGTTGACACGGGACTTAAATACTTGAAGATTTGGGGGCAGGAAAGACCTCCGCGGGCAACAGGTTCCACAATCTAGAAACTCTAGGGATAAAAGAACGAACAAAGTGAGGAGTTCGGGGCCTGTCCAGTTGGACTGTATAGGGATGCATACGCGCGGAACCACGAGTTTCTCTGTTGGGAACCGTAAGTGGAAGAACTATACTGGACAATTCTTCAGAGCAGAAGCCATGGAAGTATCTATAAAAAGCGATAAATCCCCCACAGCCCGACAATGGGTAAGAGAGGGAAGCCTTCCTGTAAGTGAAGGATCATTAATGAGACGAATAGCTCTTCTTTGGATAGAATCAAGAACGCCTAGGGTTGTGGGGGACGCCATGCCCCAGATATGGGGAATGGAACAATATTCCAAGGAAGGTCGGATTTGGGACACATATAAAGTGTATAAATTAGAAGCGGAAAAATACTTTTTGGCTCGAAAGAGAAATCCAAGCTTTTTGAAGCTGCCGTGGCTATAGATACAATGTGTTTATGCCAGTTAAGGTTACTTTCAAATGTGACGCCCACAAGATTGATGGTGTCTTTGTTCTGTAAATCTTGGCCGCTCATAAGTAGAGGATGAGTATTTGATGACTCTTTTCGCGACAAGGAACATGATTGTGTTTTGGATTTTTGGCGCCCCAATCCAATATTAAATTAAGATCCTGCGAAAGAGATATCTGCATCGCTCTGCGTTTGTTTTCCAAGTCAGGTTTAGTGATGGTTTTAGGAACCTGAAAAGTGGAGTGAAGGGTACTATCGTCGGCGAAACTATGAATGGAATTAGTTGTGGACGAGAGAAGGTCGTTGATGTGAAGAAGAAACAATGTTGGTGCCAGAACTGAGCCCTGAGGGACTCCAGCATTTACTTGGTAATGACCATATTTCCTAAACTAGTAAAAACTGGATTGAATTGGAAATATTAAGTTGTAAATGTTTTTTTTAAGTTTTCTTTGTTGCTAAAAAGCCCTTTATTTAGACATAACAAATGATAAAAATATAGTTTTATACAGTTTCCTTTCTAGATTTGCCTATAAAATTCAACACGAACAAGAATTTTAAAACATTGAAAATTACATATTAATGTAGACCTGCAGGTAGTTCATGTTTTTCATATTAATTTTCACTTTTCCGGAAATATACAAAGTTCCGACCTATATTTTTAATGCACCTAAAATTGAATTCAGGGTTCGTTTGATGAATCACTTATTTTTTGATAACATTACTTGCGGAATTTCTGAAAATAATTTTACATTGAAGGTTTTTCGTAATTACTTTATTTTTTAATTTACTTACATTAAATAGCTACTAATGGATTGTCTAAAAATAATGATTTGTAATATAGAATCTAGAATGTTGTTTTTTGGTGCTATACACAAGGTGTTTCAGAATTTTAAGAAAAAAAGTGCAAATAAATGTATAGAGATCTAGAAACTCTAGGGATAAAGAACGAACAAAGTGGAAGTTCGGGGCCTGTCCAGTTGGACCGTATAGGGATGCATACGCGGAACCACGAGTTTCTCTGTTGGGAACCGTGAGTGGAGGAACTCATACTGGACAATTCTTCAGAGCAGAAGCTATGAAAGTATCTATAAAAAGCGATAAATCCCTCACAGCCGACGATGGGCAAGAGGAAGCCTTTCTGTAAGTGAAGGATCATTAATGAGACGAATAGCTCTTTCTTTGAATAAGAATCAGACGAATGCTTAGGGTTGTGGGGGACGCCATGCCCCAGATATGAGAACAATATTCCAAGGAGGTTGGATTTGGGACACATAAAGAGTGTATAAATTAGAAGCGGAAAACTACTTTTTGGCTCGAAAGAGAAATCCAAGCTTTTTGAAGCTGCCGTGGCTATAGATACAATGTGTTTATGCACAGTTAAGGTTACTTTCAAATGTGACGCCCACAAGATTGAAGGTGTCTTTGCTTCTGTAAAACTTGGCCGCCTCATAAGTAGAGGATGAGTATTTGATGACTCTTTACGAGACAAGGAACATGATTGTGTTTTGGATGCATTAAAATGGACGAGATTTTTATGCCCCAATCCAATATTAAATTAAGATCCTGCGAGAAGAGATATCTGCATCGCTCTGCGTTTGTTTTCCAAGTCAGGTTTAGTGGATGGGTTTAGGAACCTGAAAACTGGAGTGAAGGGTACTATCGTCGGCGAAACTATGAATGGAATTGAGTTGTGGATCGAGAGAAGGTCGTTGATGTGAAGAAGAAACAATGTTGGTGCCAGAACATCTATCAGTGGCGTTCGAGTCGAATTTTCAGTCAGTAAATATTTAGTAAAATACGCCACTGCTTATTTTAAGAACAAAAAGTATTTTTAACACACTTATGTTAGCTCCAACTTGTATGCAGGTATGTTTGTTTATACTGGTTAGCAAATAGGTATTGGGATATCGGCCAGTAAAGCAACAACGAAAGGATGTATGTGACTCATCCAATCAGAAATGTTTACATGCGGATATTCACGTTAGACTGTTTCTTTTCCTTACATTGCCTATGTGTTAAGTTATTTAGCTGAACCGGTATGTCTGTTTGTATGTAACTCTCCTACTTAACGCCATTTATATTTTACTGTTTATAGTACTGTCAGAATCCAAGTAGAAAACTTTTTTACCACGCTTTTATTTAATAAAATGTCTAAACTCTGTAAAGGTATGCAAAATTTTAAACCGCGCGTTTTCTGTACAGCTTGCTTGCTTGCTTGTTTATGGCTTTCATGCTAGTGAATCGCCAGCTCTCTCCCTTCCGATCATATAAGCGATGTCGCTTATAAGTTTTCCAGGACTTTGTCGTTGGAACTTCTGGATAGTCGAGCTTTGTAGCTCCCAGAAGTTCCTAGCACATGTCAATAACAAAGCTACGAAATGCATAAATTGCAGCCATCTTCCCAAGAGCTGCTACTGGTATCGCGCATAACCGGTTTTTTCAGTACTGACGTCACCGCAGCGCCCGCCTCCATTCTCCGCCATTGAAGAATACCTCGTGCAGTACACCAAACAGAAAAACATCAGGTTATAGGAATCTTCACTCACAGCGCCTAGCTCCAGAAAAAAGATGCCTATTCAATTTAGCAGTGAGTTTCCTATCTTCCTCGGGGCACCAGAACGTCTTCTACATCCTCCATGCACGAATCCACGTGAGAGCCCGGTATGAGCTCCTTCCAACGTCTAATCACTACCGAGAACGAACGGAAACTGCGGTTCTGTACAGCTATTTGCTAAAAGGCAATGCTTTAGGTTAACAATTATGATTTATGGTACTATAAAATACAGTATAGATGTGTCCACATTTATTTCATTCTAAAAGCAATACCGCCAAGTACACAAAAATAATAAAGTAATCAAACCTTTTCGAAGGCACATAGCGCTGACAGAGCCTGATTTTCTATTTTGCACGTGACACTGCTAAAACACGTGTCACGTACTTAAAAACATCCTCTCATCTCGCCTCTGTCTTGCCATAAAAGCCGGTGGCACGTGGCGTGGAACTAAAAACTCGTCGGGTTGAATATTTTTTGCTGCAATACATCATTGTTCACAAAAGCACAAATTATCAGAATACCCAGATGCGAAACTAAGCGTGTTCGTTGAAATCGCTCACCACTCTGGTCCCTCCCACTGCGTGGTGGATATACACCCCACGATTTAGTACGTGACCTAATGCTCATCTAGGTGTCAGTTAGTCCCATACTTTTGTTGGTATAGAACGTGAGCATAAGTTGGTTAATTGTGTTTAGTTGTTTGTGAACTTTTATGTTTTTATTATTAAAGTGTTAGTATAGTGTCTTGTTACATTTTTTTACCGTTTAATATGGGATATAAATGTGTATATTTATTCTGTTCCTCCATCACCAGGAGCGGATCACTTTTTAGATTCCCAAAGGACCACTATTATTTTAAGACTATTTAACATAAATACAAAGCTTTTTACAAATTACTTAGATATGTTACTAAAGTTATTGATATTAATCAGTATGTGCCTAAACAGAGGAAAATATTTTTTTATTTATAGCCGCACTGCCATTTAAAAGGCTATATTTCAAATTTAAAAATGAGATGTTTTTCCAGTATTTAAAAAATTACATACTTCAAAAAAAACAAATCAATTAGGTTTGGGTATTACTAAGGCAACATCTCCATTGCTTTAAAAGATTGCGTCGGGGTTTCTTTAGAAAATTGTGTTACTCGGCTTTCAATTATTCTGTTTCAATCCCCAGTTACACAAAACTTTTTAATACACAATTAAGCTAAAAAAACGGAATACCATTAATTAATTTAATAAGCAGTTTTTAGACAAGGTTTGTTTTAAATGCCTTTCTGTTAAACATTCTAAACCTCCATTAGTTTAATCGTTTTTAATCATGTTTTGTGCAACCAGGTATACACATTTTATTACAGGTTGATCCAAACGTGACCTCAACGAATAGCTCTTTCTTGAATAGAATCAAGAATGCTTAGGGTTGTGGGGACGCCATGCCCCAGATATGGAACAATATTCCAAGGGGAGGTCGAATTTGGGACACATACAAAGTGTATAAATTAGAAGGGGGAAAATATTTTTTGGCTCGAAAGAGAAATCCAAGTTTCTTTTTTGAAGCCGCCGTGGCTATAGACAAAACAATGTGTTTATGCCAGTTGTTACTTTCAAAATGTGATGCCCACAAGATTGAAGGTGTCTTTGCCTGTAAAACTGGGCTGCTCATAAGTAGAGGATGAGTATTTAATGACTCTTTTCGCGACAAGGAACATGATTGTGTTTTGGATGCATTAAAATGGATGAGATTTTGGCGCCCCAATCCAATATTAAATTAAGATCCTGCGAAAGAGATATGCCCAATGCTCTTGCGTTTGTTTTCCAAATCAGGTTTAGTGATGGGTTTAGGAACCTGAAAACTGTAAAGGGTACCATTAATTAATTTAATAAGCAGTTTTTAGACAAGGTTTTTTTAAATGCCTTTCTGTTAAACATTCTAAACCTCCATTAGTTTAATCGTTTTTAATCATGTTTTGTGCAACCAGGTATACACATTTTATTACAGGTTGATCCAAACGTGACCTCAACTAACAATATTTTACCGTTGAAAGAATGGGTAAAATCTTTAGTTTGTAAATTCCCAATTAGTGTATTATTTTTTGTTCCGTTTTCAACTCATAAAAAAGCTGCATAATTAGTTACTTTAAAAGTATATCTCTCCTTAGCGCCTTGGTGCGGTTTATCCTTTACAAATTTAAAATATTACGATCCATACATTGGTGCAGAGTGTTCCATTTATTCTTTCTGAAGGTCATAGAAACAAGTAAGCCGTAATTTGCCGCACTTTCGCATCTGTATATTCTGATAATTTGTGACAAAAGGGTTTATTTACTTTATCATTTTTGTGTACTTTGCGGTATTACTTTCAGAATGAATTAAATGTGGACCCATCTGTTACCTACGCCTCTGACTTACACCTACTCATTATTTTTTTGTACAGAAATTACTTTTTTATTAAGTTTCAGTGACAATTAAGAAGAAAACCTAAACTGCCTTTCGCTAGAACCTCTATCTCTTTTAACTTTAATAAAGCCAACTTTCGGAGCATTTTCGAATCTCCAAGGATTTCTTTGATATATTTATGTCTGTGTGCTTTACAACCTGAGTCTTCGCTAATTTAATTTCTCCTTTGCGATAGGTACGGGGGTTTTTAATGGAGAATTTTTCCATTACAAATTGAAATTTTCTTTGCTGATGTAATCCTTTGACTAATTAACCAAAAAAGGCCTCTTTTAAATCTAAAACTGCGTGCAAAAAGAAGGGAAAATATGGTAAATTTAGTTAAGTTTGATGATGAATATCTCGACAACGAAACGTTGCCAACTAAAAATTTAAAATCGGCGTGAGCGATTTATTCTTTTTACGTCTTTTTTTATTCGGGAGACTTCCCACATTTTCCCGGACACCCTATACATGGACTACAAAGAAAACACTATTAAAACCAAGACACCCTAGATACGTGTTATACAGGGTGTCCAAAAGTCAACGAAAATATTGAAAGAGCTACTAAAACAACTTATTAGCATCCCAAATACATAAAATGACTTATGTATAAAATCGATTGTTTTGGAGATATTGGCACTTTAATAATATTTTCACAGTTTTGAAACACCCCGTATATCATATGGCGATTTCTGTAAAAGCTTCTGCTATTTCAGACAATGCTAAAGTTTTCATAAGGATATTTTTTTCAAAATATAAAATATAAAAAAGTATAGTCAAGTACATCCGTGGACACCGAAGATTTTTAGGAGAAAACTTTTAGTTTATTATTGATCTTTAATTATTATTGAAATGGCTGCTGCAAAACTAAATTTAAAGTTTAATAATATTACTTTCTTTGAGTGTAACAATTAAAAAATTGAACTAAGGGGACAATTTTGACGCATTTCAAGTGCCAATATCTTTAAAACCAACTATTTTTAAACCGCTTTTATTAGCTTGGGTTGTATGTATGTATGTATGTAACGGGATCTTTAAGCTTAATTTTCACCAACTTCCAGCGATTCGATTTCTTTGAAACTGTGCACACGTATCAAGGATCCATGACAATGCAATAATCTGCAAACAGTATCCCGTTATCCTGATTAGGATCGCCAGGATAAATAAATTCCTTTATAGATTTTCTGTAGGAAAGTAACAGAGAAAGAGCTAGTGCGCGATCTGCGCATGCGTGCAGTTTCGTACGTACTCTCAGCATAAGGCTGACAGAAACTTGTTCGGAGTAGTTACGTTCTGAAACCCCAGGCAACAGTGAAGCTTTAAATGAAATGATTAGATTACGAAATAGTTCTTGAAACATCGAACTAAAAATGAAAAATAAATAATAGTTTAAAAAACACGCTTTTATATGCAACCGAACTAAAAATTAGAAAATAATTTTTCTTTACAAAGAGTTTGTATTACAGTAATAAAAGGTCAAACAATGAATCATAATTATATACCTCAAAATAGAATTATAATAAAATTTAAGAATAATAACAGATTAATTCACTTCAGAGTAAAAAGCGTGGGTTGCACTTTACAAATTTTTCATAACTTTTCCCTCATAGATATTTACAAATGAAATAATTATAACATTTAATTATTATATTAAGCACCTCACGCTTTTATTCTGAAGTGAATTATTCTGTTATTATCTTAAATTTTATTATAATTCTATTTTGAGGTATATAATTATGATTCATTGTTTGACCTTTTATTACTGTAATACAAACTCTTTGTAATGAAAAATTATTTTCTAATTTTTAGTTCGGTTGCATATAAAAGCGTGATTTTTAGTTTTTTAAACTATTATTTATTTACTAAGGTCATTATATGTTTTTTTTTTGGATGCTTATGGGCTGTTCTATCAGCTCCTTTAGTATTATCGTTAACTTTCCAAACATCCTGTATACTTAGCTTTTACAATCAACATTAAAAATTTATTTTTTAAAGTAAAACTACTGCATCTCAAGTATGACATAAGACTGTCACACGTCCCTCTAATTTGGATAGACAGCACAATAGGAACGCTTTTATCATACCAATAGATACCAACCATGAACAGCCTGTTTTTGGGTCGTATTTTCCGCAATAGATAAGAAATAGTATAATTCTTTGAATAATAAATGAGCAGATAAAAATGTAGCTCACAGCTATTATACATATTATAAGCGCGAGTTCGTGCTAGTTCTAATCTAATCGTACTTCCTAATCCGGCAATTAAAGCATTTCTGTAAAGGCTAAATTTTATTATGAATACTTTTATTTAAAAAAATATATACATTAAAAAATGGAGCTCGGCGACTAAAGTTTTTATAATAATCGTTTTTGTGATTAGGATTCGACGGTATCTAGACAGTTTTCCACTTTTTCATATAATTCCACCACAATTTCACAAAATTCCATTACAATTCCACACACATGACCCTTTAACTTTAATTTTAAAAACTGATGTTGTGAAGTGTTGGAACCTCTTTTCGCCTTTGTTGTAATATTTTTGTTAAAAAAAAAATTTAAAGAGCAAAAAAAAGCTTTCACTTTTTCAAAATGCAACAAACTAGGTGAAATTAAAATAACAATTATGTATCGTGTCAGCTATCTTTAAACGTATTTCGGCCAGTAATGCAATAACAAAACAAGCACGATTAGTCACCCAATTCGAAATGTCCCCTTTCCACGCATTGCCTGTTTAGATATTTCTATTTCTATTTTTTTTCTTGGTTTTGGTCCCTTCAGGTCCAATCCACCACTCTCCCCTTTCCGGACTATGCTTTCCAGGGCTTCGTCGGCGGAAAATCTGGATAATCGAGCTCGTAGCTCCCAGAAATTCAAAAGAAAACAAATCATTCAACGTTTGATGCAATGCATAAATTGTCGACTGTCAGACCAAGATCTGCTACTGGTGTTACGTATAACCTTCACTTTCACTACTGACAGTTCCCATGGCACACCCATCTATTTCTCGCCATTTGAGAAATACCTCGTGTTCACCACCAAACAGGATACCATCAGCTTATAGGAATCTTCGCTCACAGCGCTTAGATCCAGAAGAAAGATGCCGTCAATTTAGCGTGAATCTTTCCTTGATCCCCGAAGGTAAAAACGTTCGTACGACACCTCTAGCCGCCACTCCGGGAAGAACTTTGTAGTCCTCTACGCACGTCCGCACTGTTCGGAGGTCAAACAAAGATGTTGTTTAGATATTTGACTGTGTGTTTATCTGTATAATTATGCAGAATTCCACCAAAATTTCACCACAATATCAAAACAATTCCATCACAATTCTACTTAACTTTCCCCAATTCCACATATTTTGACATAATTCCATCAAATCTGCTTGTACACCACAATTCCTCAGTGGTTTACCACGGTTTTTAAATGATAACACCGGCACACAAAAAAAGTTTAATGTGCACTGGACGCGACCTATCTACAGGCAAGGAAAACAAACGTTTTAATAAGGAGCGCTCGATCCCATTTAAGCCTATGTTCGCTAAATTTTGTGACGTAATCTTTTCCCGTAATTCTTTGTTTACAATCGTACTGGAAGGTTTTTTCGAGGTTTTGGTGTTATTTTTTTGCTTTTTAGTCAATGGACTTTTATATATGTTTAGTTTTTATTGTTTATAGTTAAAATGAGTAGTTATTAGTACTGCAGTTACAGAGAATTTTAAATCCTGTAAACAGGGGTCACTGACCTTTGGATATTTTTACAGGGAATTTACGTTTAAATCGTTATTAAGGGTAAGATACAGTTTTTTTATGTTTTTTTGTGATTTTATTTCATGGTATGCAAGTATTGGTTTATTTTGTCAGATAAAAAAATATTATGGCAAAAAGGTGACGTCACAAACATAACCTATATTTTCGGACAAATATAAAAATCGAGGCGCTCCTTATTAAAAAGTTTATCTTCCTTGATCTACGGGTATGTTTTTCGACCCTCTGAATCCGAATTTTAGGTCAGTTTAGTAGCCGTAAAAAAATGGGTTAAAATTTTTGATATTTCTTACGGTTACGGTGGAAGATTTACGGACTAAACTAAGTTTAAATTTGGATTCAGCGGGTCAAAAATCATGTCCCTAGATAGGTCGCGTCTTGTGCACAAAAAAAAAGTTTTTGTACAGCGAGACGCGACCCATCTGCAGGCATGTTTTTCGACCCGCTGAATACGAATTTTGATCAGTATAGGTCGTCCACCCTACAATTTTGAATAAATTGCAAAAATCGGTAACAAATAGAGAAAGTTTGCACCATTTTTTACGTTTTTTGCAATTGGGAGGTGTACGGCCTAAAGCTGACTTAAAATTCGGATTCAACTGTTCGAAAAAGATACCCGTAGATAGGTCGCGTCTGGTTGTTCGAAATAACCTACGGTATTCTGGTTCTTAAGCATAGGCCGTGGGCTGTCACAAAGATAAAAAAAAGAAAATAATATTAAGTAAAAAAAAAACTAAAAAACCACGCTTTTATATGCAACCGAACTAAAAATTAGAAAATAATTTTTCATACAAAGAGTTTGTATTACAGTTTTTTTTCGCCCTTTCGGGGTCATCCCACCCAGGCCCGACGACCGCCCCCTAGGTGGTGCACTGCAGCCTGAAGGCTTATTGTACCTTGACCCCTACTCCTTCCCATTCACACACCATTCATTCCATAACTTGGATGGTTGTTGCTCGGTCCGCATCCCCGAGCAGAAACACCGTGTGCCGTTGCCCAAAACACCGCTGTCGCCGGACACCCATCCAAATTATGGGCGCGCATTCCACTGCTTAACTCCGGAGATCGACGCTTGCCGAGACAACCGGAGCAGCCACAAGCGCGCCTTGTTGAAATGATTAGATTACGACATAGAATGTGAAACATTTCAATATCACATGTCCGCAGAAAACTCATTGATATATCGAACTTAAAAATGAAAAATAAATAATAGTTTAAAAAACTAAAAAATACGCTTTTATATGCAACCGAACTAAAAATTAGAAAATAATTTACAAAGAGTTTGTATTACAGTAATAAAAGGTCAAACAATGAATCATAATTATATACCTCAAAATAGAATTATAATAAAATTTAAGATAATAACAGAATAATTCACTTCAGAGTAAAAAGCGTGGGGTGCTTAATATATTAAATGTTATAATTATTTCATTTGTAAATATGTATAAGGGAAATATATGAAAAAATAGTAAAATGCACCCCACGCTTTTTACTTCGAAGTGAATTATTCTGTTATTATCTTAAATTTTATTATAATTCTATTTTGAGGTATATAATTATGATTCATTGTTTGACCTTTATTACTGTATACAAACTCTTTGTAATGAAAATTATTTTCTAATTTTTAGTTCGGTTGCATATAAAAGCGTGTTTTTAGTTTTTAAACTATTATTTATTTTTATTTTTAGTTCGATATATCAATTAGTTTTCTGCGGACATGTGATATTGAAATGTTTCTGAACTATTTCGTAATCTAATCATTTTATTTAAAGCTTCACTGTTGCATGGGGTTTCAGAACGCAACTACTCCGAACAAGTTTCTGTCAGCCTTATGCTGGGAGTACGTCCGAAACTGCACGCATGCTCAGATCGCGCACTAGCTCTTTCTCTGTTACACTCCTACAGATAATCTATAAAGGAATTTATTTATCCTGGCGATCCTAATCAGGATAACGGGATACTGTTTGCAGATTATTACATTGTCATGGGTCCTTGATACGTGTGCAAAGTTTCAAAGAAATCGAATCGCTGGAAGTTGGTGAAAATTAAGCCTCAAGATTCCGTTACATACATACATACATACATACAACCCAAGCTAATAAAAGCGTGTTAAAAAAAAATATTTGTTTGGTAATGATGTTTTGTATGACATGCAAAAAGAGTAAAAAAATGCCAGATGTATGAAAAAATTTAGGAAATCGTTAGCATAACAGAACGAAATAATAAAAGTTATCACTCAAATCTCCAAAAACTTCAAATATCCTTCTCATACGTCACTCTCTGTTCCAAACTTTTGAGAAAATAAACAAAAAGTCGTAAAACTAATACGCACATCGATCAAAAAATACTATAAATCTCATTACACAGGATGTTTACAAAATAATGCCCGTATGGAAACCATCTTGGATTTGTCTGGTTTATGTGCTTAAAAGATTTCGAATTTCGTAAAAGGGCCAAAATAGTATTTGACAAATAAATAGGTTGTAAACACAAAATTGCGAAAGCCCGTATTGATTTAGTTGGATAAACAGATATAAATGAATTATGTTTGCCAAAATAAATAAATAGTAATTTATCAGTTTTGACATATGAAAAGCCATAAAAATATTTTTTACGCAAAGAATTTAGTATAAAATATGATAATAAAAAAATAATTTTAGTTAAATACTTGTTGTACATCGTGTGTTCGACTATATATAAAAAAAGGTGCTCTTATGGATCCTTTTAAATTATGTATTTTACTAAAAAAAAGATGGTAGTGCCCCCTTGGCATTAGGCCACGTGACCGCAAAAAATTATGCCAAAAAGTAGTTTGAATCACACTTTTGTAATCAAATTTTCCCGATCTTTATTTCATATGAAGTTTTCTTCTTATTTTTACTGTAGAATCACCCCTTAAAGTTTGTCGGTAGAGTTACTGAACAGCCTCAAACACTCACCCTTTGTCCCTTTTACGAGTGGCCAGGTTTTGCAGAGCGGGGGCATATTCAACCTTGTGGGCGTCACATTTGAGAATAACCTTAACTGGCATAAACACATTGGATCTATAGCATGGATTTCTTTTCCGAGCCAAAAAGTATTTTTCTCCTTCCAATTTATACACTTTGTATGTGTCCCCAATTCGACCCTCTCTGAAATATTGTTCTCATGTCTGGGGAATGGCATCCCCTACAACCCTCGGAGTTCTTGATGCCATTCAAAGAAGAGCTGTTCGTCTTATTAATGATCCTTTACTTACTTAAAGACTTCCTTCTCTTGCCTATCGTCGAACTGTCGGAGATCTATCGCTCTTTTATAGATACTTTTACGGCTTCTGCTCCGACGAATTATCCAGTATAGTCCCTCCTCTTGCAGCTCCCAACAGAGAAACTCGTGGTGCCGTACGTATGCATCCCTATACAGTCCAATTGAACAGGCCCCGAACTTCCCATTTTGTTCGTTCTTTTATTCCTAGAGTTTTTAGACTGTGGAACCTTCTGCCAGCGGCGGTCTTTCCTTTTCCCCCAAATCTTCAAGTTTCTAAGTCCGTGTTAACAAACTTCCTCTTACCTGGCTTAAGACACCCACGGTACGTTAGTATTTAGGCTTTCAGCCTTCGTGGATTGTCCAAAGATAAAAAAAAACCTGTATAGGTGTGAAACTATGTTTTGCATCTAATTACTGCAAAAGCGGACATCAGTGTTTCTTTTCTTTAACAATCTAAATACATTTTAGCTATATGCTTTAAAAACTTTAATTAAATTATTAGAAGCAGGATATAAAAACTACACGATGAAATTGTTAAACAATTAAACATCTTTCAAGTGAATTTTAAACACTAGTTTAACATTAGTTACAACTAAACTATGCATACTTAATAAAACTTTCATAAAGATACTTGTTGAATGAATAATGTTTTGCATGCTTTTTATTTATATATTTTTTTTAATTGTGTGCAACCTAGTTTATTGTTTTAACGCTGTTAATTAAGAAAAAGTTTCAAAAGTTTTGCTCATAATTATGCCGAAAATTTTAGCAATAATTATTTTGTGAGAAATAGAACAAAAAACATTTATTTGGGCCAGATGAGCGCAATAAATTATTTTAAAACTCTGACATCGCCGGAAATAGTTGGCAACTTTATTATTTTAAATTTAAAAAATTACTAATATCTTGAGACAAAAATAGCCGAAAACAAAAACAGATGTCAAGCATGTCTATAGTAAAATCTAATTCCCATTCAGTTCCCAACAGTAAGTAAGAAGAATTACCTTTTAGTATGGAGGCACCCATAAATTACGTGAGGTGTTTTTTTAATTTTAGATCCCCTCACCCTTATTGAGATTTGGTGAGATTTGCGTCAACCTCCTTCCCCAATCTTACGTAAGATTTATGGGAATTTAACAAAGCGTCAAACCGAAATTGATTTTATTGTCGAAAAATTAGGAGCCGAGAAAAATAAACCTGGACTAAAAGTGACACTCATCACAGGATACATTTTCTCCTTGGGGGACCTGCTCAAATAGCGTTTATGTTTATCCTGTTTCTAGACGAAGAAAAAGTACGTGATATTTGCAAGGGCCCCTCTCCCCCAACGTTGAAATTAGGTGAGAGTCAACCTCGACTTCCCTCCCCTTAAATGCCCCACGAAATTTATGGACGCCCCTATTAAATTTAATAAAGTGTATTACAAAAGGTGGGCGTACTATTGTTTTAGGTTCTTTTTGATATTATTGGTTTTTATAAACACATCAAAAAATCAGAAAAAAAAACACAATTTTGATGGTTTTATTTAGCGATAAAGACTAAAAGGTTAAATGTATAACAAAACTCATCACGGATTTATGCTCATGCAGCAAAAATACAACGAAAACCATGATATATCTCATGTAAATCATAGACCTCAATGTTTTTGTCTTCAATTTACCGCAGTCTCAAATTATCAGAATACCCACATGCGAAACTAAGCGTGTTCGTTGAAATCTCCTCACCACTATCGTACCCCCACTGCGTGGTGGATATACACCCCACGATTTAGTACGTGACCTAATGCTCATCTAGGTGTCAGTTAGTCCATACTTTTGTTGGTATGCGTGAGCATAGGTTAGTTAATTGTGTTTAGTTGTTTGTGAACTTTTATGTTTTTATTATTAAGTGTTAGTGTCTTGTTCAATTTTTTTTACCGTTTAATATGGTATATAAATGTGTATATTTATTCTTTTCCTCCATCACCGGGAACAGGTCACTTTTTAGATTCCCAAAGGACCACTATTATTTAAAGACGATTTAACATAAATACAAAGCTTTTACAAATTACTTAGACATATTACTAAAGTTATTGATATTAATCAGTGTGTGCCAAAACACAGGAAAATATTTTTATTTATAGCCACTGCCATTTAAAAGGCTATATTTCAAGTTAAAAAAATAGGGTGTTTCTTCAGTATTTAAAAAAAAAGGTACATACTTCCAAATAAAAAAAAACAAATCAATTAGGTTTGGTTATTACTAGGCAACATCTGCATTGCTTTAAAAGATTGCGTCAGGGTTTCTTAAAAACTTGTATTTACTCGGCTTTCAATTATTCTGTTTCAATCCCCAATTACACCAAACTTTTTAATACACAATTAAGCTAAAAAACGGAATACCATTAATTAATTTAATAAGCAGTATTTAGGCAAGGTTTTTTTTTAATGGCTTTTTGTTAAACATTCTAAACACCCATTAGTTTAATCGTTTTTAAAATGTTTTGTGCAATAGTATAGACATTTATTACAGGTTGATCTAAACGTGACATCTACTAATAATATTTTACCGTTCAAAGAATGGGAAAAATTTTTAGTTTGTAATATTTTTAATAAAGAAATATTTAAATTCCCAATTAGTGTATTATTTGCTTTTGTTCACGTTTTCCACACATAAAAAAAAAGCTGCATAATTAGTTACTATAAAGGTCTATCTCCTTAGCGCCTTGGTGCTGTTTTAACCTTACACAAATTTAAAAATATTACAATCCATATATTGGTGCAGATGTTCATTTATTCTTTCTCAAGGTCCATAGAAACAAGTAAGCGTAATTTGCCGCACTTTCGCATCTGTATATTCTGATAATTTGGGCCGCAGTCTTTTCAGCCACTCTCTTAAGGGGTTAGGTGGGATCAGAGGGTTCAAAAGGAGTACTTTTATTATTTTTTTAACATATTAAAATTATAAATTTTATTTAAAGAATTCAGCATATCAAAAGATACCTAAATAAACAGTATTTTGTGAAATTTTCATTTAAAAATTTCTGAAAACACCAGATCGTTGGTCCTCATGTCCCTTGACGTCTCAAAAAAATGCGTTTTCCGTGGACAGCACTAACTCACTATTGATTGGTTCATCCAAAATTAAAAAACAAAAAATATTTTGTTAGTAAATGGATAAATCTCTTATTGGGAAAAGAAGCAAATAATGATAAAACTTGAATTTTGATAGACTTTGAACAAACAAACACTTTTTTGTCAAATTTTCTTCATGCATTGGCGCAAAAAAAATTAGTTGTAATAATAATTTCGAAAAATCCTTCGTTCAATCACTTGTGTGCAAAATTTTAACAAAATCGCTTTATATATTTTTCGAAATTTGCATTCACCGACATAAAAAATTGAGTTTTCAGATAAACGCGTTTAAAGTTTTAAATGCTGCACTGACTGGGTTGATGGTTGAAGTTTTAAATGCTGCACTGACGGAACTTCTGAAGGGTCTATCTTTTGGAATTTTACTCGGATTGATTTGAAATTTTAGGAGAATATTTCAAACATATTACTCTGTTTAATAAGACAAACATTTTTTGAAATGTTTAAATCCACCTAACTTTTTGGTTTACTTTTACGTTCGACGATAAACAGTGATTCCTTTTGGGTGAAATTACTTTAATGGGATTTAATTTAGTAGTAGTACAGAACCGCTATTACGTCGTTTATATCGAATAGTTTAAGCTGGCTTGAAAACAAAGCGGCTTTAAAGCGATTTTCAAGTCTACCGTGTTTATTTCGGTGGCTTGAAAGTCGATTGAAAATCGAGGTCAACCACATTTCAGGCCATCGTCGTACGCATGCGGCAGTTTCGCATCGAGACTTCACAGTAGACATCAAATAAAAAACCAACCTCACTTTTTAATTTGTCCCGTTTTGTGTGCTGTGGTTGATATGAGCGTGTTTTAAAGTTTTTCCACCTGTTTTTCCACACATATTTTGTATAAAAATGTCAAAATCATATAAGAAATTGACCCTAGAGACGTTCGAGGAAGCTTTCATCTGAAGTTAGGCAGTTATTAAGACCGCCTGGATCGTTTATATCGTGTTTCTAATCGGCATCAGTGAAGTCGACCCTACTTATTTTTCAGGCTTGACTTAAACGATTCAAGTCACTTTCAAGCGCGTTTATATCGCTTTTTCAAGCCACTTTTTAAAAGCCGCTTTAACTCAAGCTAGCTTCAACTATTCGATATAAATGTAGTGTATAACTCGAATTTTAAGAAACCGCCAATTTAGTTCGAGTTAAAGGGATTTCAAGTTAAAGAATATATAAGTGGCAATAGTAGCAAATGAGCAAGGAACAGCAATAAACTTCGACTTAGAGAAAAGTTCGACTTATGGAGGTTGACTCTTTGTTTGACCTCCGGACAGTGCGTAGAGGACTACAAAGTTCTTCCCGGAGTGGCGGTTGGAGGTGTCGTACGAACGTTTTTTACCTTCGGGGATCAAGGAAAGATTCTAGCTAAATTGACGGCATCTTTCTTCTGGATCTGTGAGCGAAGATTCCTATAAGCTGATGGTATCCTGTTTGGTGGTGTACACGAGGTATTTCTCAAATGGCGGGAAATAGATGGGCGTGCCATGGGAACTGTCAGTAGTAAAAGTGAAGGTTATACGTAACACCAGTAGCAGATCTTGGTTTGACAGCCGATAATTTATGCATTGCATCGATTGTTGAATTGTTTGTTTTCTTTTGAAATTTCTGGGAGCTACGAGCTCGATTATCCAGATTTTCCGCCAACGAAGCCCTGGAAAGCATAGTCCGGAAGGGGAGAGTGGTGGATTGGACCTGAAGGGACCAAAACCAAGAAAAAAAATAGAGAGAGAATATTTATGGAGGTTCGAGGTATAGAGATTCGACTGTAATAAAACTTTGGAAGAGTAACTACCAAAAACTAGATTTTTAAAATGTTTATATTATTGTTAATCGTATTTCCTTAGTTATATCCAACAATATTTTTAGAGCCTTATGGTTTATAAAGTTATCTTATTTAATAATCACATAATCTCACATTTCTAATGATTACTAATAAGCCCATAAATGTTTTATTGCATGAACTTTAATTTGAACAATGCAACTATTATAAACAATAATTAATGTTTGACAGGAGAAATTAATTGTACAAAAGATAAACGAGCCATATGGAATAATTCTAACAATACGAAGAACAATAAAAATTATTGCTCTGTCGGATGTTCTTGTATAGTAATAATGATTATTGATAAGAAAATAAAGAAGTGCATTGATAACAATTAAATTGACAGTGTTCCAATAAGTACTATGGTATTTGGATTTTAAATAAAATATAATACACTAGTGGAAAAATTAAAGGATACAAAAAAACACATTTTCAAGTGGCAGTTTTCGCTTAAATTTTAAAAAAGAATTTAACGTTGTTTCGGTTCTTCGTTTGGTCCTACGAACTTTAATCGTTTGAAATCAAAATCGTGAACCTTTGATTCTTTTGAAAAATTCGATGGTATAAAACAACAAATACCGGCTTGATGGATTGAATCGAAACTTTGTAGGGTTTTTTGTAGGCATATTGAACTGTAAAAGGCATACTTAACATTACTGGTTTTCTTAATAATTTGGCGTGTGTAAAATTTTTTCTCGTATTAATTTAGTTCTTCATTTTGTCATCATCAAATGTAACAAATACAATTAAGCAACCATTAAAATAGTCTGCGTGAGCGGGAGATGAGTCCGATTCAGATAAGAATTTCCTGTTTCTATTAAGAAAACCGATTCGGTGAGTAGAATCATGAATTTAGTCTTAAGAACCACTAATGGTTTTTTTGTTCGTTCTAAATTATTGTAGATGTCTTGAGGAAGAGTTGAATATATTCTCAAAGCTTGACAAATGAAAAAGTGTTTTACTTTAACTAGCCGGTCACGACTACCCTCCTTTATTTTATATATTTATTTATATATATTTATATATATATATATCAAAATTTTAATTTTGACACAACCTGTATAATGCCAACGTGTTTTCTATATACAGGTTAATGTAAGTAAATAAAATATTTATTTTTGAATAATACAAAATGTTCTAAAAAATTGTAATACTTTTTCCCATGGCTTTGTTTTAACTGAAGAAAAAAGTTAGTGATAATATAATTTCTTATCGTGTAGAAAAAAATTGACATTATGCAGGTTAAATTATTAATAGGTTTTTCCTTTTTTTTATTTATAAGTCATACCACAAAATAAGTACAATTAATTAGGCTTATTTAATTTCAGAAATAAAGGTAGTATCTAAAATTTTCTTACAATCGGTAAACGGTATTTGTGGAAAATGTTACGAGGTATTTTATTCCATAATTTTGGTTTTTCCCATTTAATTTTTTAAGTGTGTAATGACAAGATCGAAATAAACAACCAATCTTAGTTAAAATAAACAAATATATCCTTTCATAAAACGTGTCGTTTATTTATCAAGAATTCGGAAATATCTTTAAATAAACTACTCATTGATTGAACTGTAATTTATCAATATGTTCAATTTTTTTTAAAATAAATAAACACATCCAAATAAAGTTTTCTGTATCATTTATATATTATAATATCAAAGAAAATATCCGATTTTAAGCTAATCTATACTTTGGGTACTATAAATTGAGAAAACACTTGAAAAACAGAAAATATTGGTTTAAAAAGTGAGTAACCCTAGTTACCACAATAAAAAAATATTTTATAAGTTTAAAATGTCAGTAACCGTGGTTACTTACTAGGTATTCATTATCAATATAAAGTTCCAAAGTATAGCTTGGTTTAGCTCAAATCTGCCGTAGTGTACTTGTACTAACAAGAACTAAGCGCTATGGCTTGCTCGAACAACCTAAAATGGCATAGCACAGACTAGAATGGCCTAGGTCAAACTGGAATATTGTGAAATCGGATATTTCTCGTAACATACAAATAATGCAGAAACAAAAGATAACAGAGCAAATCAGTTCTGGCACCAACATTGTTCCTTCTTCACATCAACGACCTTCTCTCGTCCACAACTAATTCCATTCATAGTTTCGCCGACGATAGTACCCTTCACTCCAGTTTTCAGGTTCCTAAACCCATCACTAAACCTGACTTGGAAAACAAACGCAGAGCGATGCAGATATCTCTTTCGCAGGATCTTAATTTAATATTGGATTGGGGCGCCAAAAATCTCGTCCATTTTAATGCATCCAAAACGCAATCATGTTCCTTGTCGCGAAAAGAGTCTTCAAATACTCATCCTCTACTTATGAGCGGCCAAGTCTTACAAAGCAAAGACACCTTCAATCTTGTGGGCGTCTCATTTGAAAGTAACCTTAACTGGCATAAACACATTGTATCTATAGCCACGGCAGCTTCAAAAAGCTTGGATTTCTCTTTCGAGCCAAAAAGTATTTTTCCCCTTCTAATTTATACACTTTATATGTGTCCCAAATCCGACCTCCCTTGGAATATTGTTCTCATATCTGGGGCATGGCGTCCCCCATAACCCTAAGCATTCTTGATTCTATTCAAAGAAGAGCTATTTGTCTCATTAATGATCCTTCACTTACAGAAAGGCTTCCCTCTTTGCCCATCGTCGGGCTGTGGGGGATTTATCGCTTTTTTATAGGTACTTCCATGGCTTCTGCTCTGAAGAAATTGTCCAGTATAGTTCCTTCACTCACGGTTCCCAACAGAGAAACTCGTGGTTCCGCGCGTATGCATCCCTATACAGTCCAACTGGATAGGCCCCGAACTTCCCACTTTGTTCGTTCTTTTATCCCTAGAGTTTCTAGAATGTGGAACCTGCTGCCCGCGGAGGTCTTTCCTTCCCCCAAATCTTCGAGTATTTAAGTCCCGTGTCAACAAACTCCCTCTTACCTCGCTTAAGACACCCACGGTACATTAGTATTTAGGCTTTAAGCCTTTGTGGTTTGTACAAAGATTAAAAAAGAAAAGTGATTAAAAACTAAGTATATGAGTTATCCCATATCAATACCATAAAAATTAAAAATAATTAACAAAAAATAAAGTCACATTTCAACCTAACAGTAGTTTACTATCTTGTAAAATTTTAAGTGTGTGATATTTTAAAAATATGTTGATATGTAATGTATATTTATTTTGGCTGTTTCATAATAATTACAAAATTTTCGAGCTACTGAATGAATAACAAAATATTCATACGTATATATCACCCACGTAATGTCATTTTTAGAAGCAGATAATATATTTTTTGGTATTACTCACATTATAAATATCCAATTTTTAATTAATATTTTATTTATATTTGCATTAAAGGGAATCTCAAATGTCAGCGGGAATTAACAATGATAAAATAAATGATGCATTATTCAGTTTCCGTGTGTGGTTAAACAAAAACTGCATACATGATGTTCTTTGCTTCAAATCTGTACAATCTGACAAATAAAAAAAACATTGCTAAAACACGTATTACGTACATTAAAAATATCTCCTTATTTAGTCTCTGTCTTGCCATAAAACTTGACGTGTGGTGTGAGGAACCAGAAACTCGTCGGGTGTAATATTTTGCTGCATACGTCATTGTTCACAAAAGGGTTTTTTTACATTATGATTTTTCTGCCTACTTTGCGGCATTGCTTTTAGAATAAATTATATCTGGCCCAAACTATACCACTAGTTTAGGCTCGGTTTATTTCATTTTGACATGGTTTATTTCTTTTACGTCAAAGTTATAACCAAGTTCTATCATTTAAAAACTTGTTATCTAGATGTCAATTTATTAAAATTATCAGTATTTATTTTTTGCAGGCCATATATGTATAGTAAGAACATTTTAAAAGCGCAAATTCGGTACTTTTTGAAAATAATACGAAAAAACATAAAAGAGGCCGCCTGCAATCGGACTATTTTATACAAAGGCGCCGCTATCCTTTACAGCGGCGCGTCGATACACTATGGGATAGAAATCCATTATTTTGGCCAAAAAAGCAACTTTGAAATTTTAATGGCTCATGCTGTGTATTTCAAAGTAGATACTCCAAACTACATGTACGCAAAATTATAAAAGGATATGACGATTTCTATTGGGGTAATAAGAAACTTGAAAATGTATTTTAAGTAAACATAAATATACAACATTTAATCTACCTAGTTTATTATTAGCCTTGTTTACTAAAAAAGTAAAAGAGTTTAAATAATAAGAGCTATTGTTGTGTTTCCGATGCAGTCTCGCGAAGTCTCGCTACTTTTGTCAAAGATTTTTTTACCTTTTTCTTTATCAGTTTTTGTACTTACAATTGCCTTCCTACTTTTTGCTACTTCTGAGTGTAAGGACAGATACAAGATTTTTTATAATTTACAAGGTTTTCCATTTTAAAATTTAATATGTTTTGTCCTACACTGTATATCCTAAAAGATAAAAGCATTCTGATGAAAGATATGGATTCTACAGAATCTACCCAACAAAACAGTGTTTTTATTTATTTTATACGTTAAAAAATAAAAAAAGTTGGGAAGATGTATCTCTATTACGCTTCTAAGAATAATTTAAAATTATTTTTCAGATTTGGATGGTCATATTTCCGAAACTAATTGAGATAGACACATCAAAATGTAGTATTTTTTAAAGCATTTTAAAAGATTTTTTGGTGGTGATATAATATTCAGGGTATTCCATTTAAAAAATCATACCTATTGTCGTACCCTGTATATCATATGAGATAATAATCATCGGATTACTGATTAGAATACTACCAAATTAACCAAACAAGCTGACATTTTAGTTTATTTTGTACAATAAAAAATAATAATGTTAAGGGGGTGTAAATTTATAATAACATATAATAAGTTTTAGGTTCCCAAAAAGCATTTGTAATAATTTATAATATTTTTCCAGTAAAAAGCACCTCATTTTAAGTTAGATTGGTAAGTTTCAGAATTTTGACCAAAAAAATTAATTTCTATCCCATAGTGCGATGACCAGCTGCATCAACCGGCATATCATAAAAGAAATATAGCAAAGGCGGCCGCGAAGACAAGCATGCCGATTTATTTGCTTTAAACTTTTTTGTGATTTTTTTCTTATCAAAGAGCACCGAATTTACATTTTTAAACTGTTCTTCTATACTTTGATCACCGCCAGTACATATATAAACAAGATGCTTAAGGAATCGATCCTCCAACGTCAAAAAACACCATGGTACTCTTAAAATAGAAACTCCCCTTTGGTCTTGTGGGGAGAAAACTCTCAGTTTATTCGCACCTTTGTCTAATTGACTCCGCGAAAAGCTATGCAGCTCTCAAATCGCTGAGGTACACAAACCAAAGGCCTACAGGAAAGTCCTAAAATGTTAAAACTCACCTGTGTGTATCCAGCTCTGATGACGTCCTGTCCTTCTCTGTTCGTCCCCTCCTCATGTCTCAACATGGCACGCCCGACTCTGGCGAGTGTGGGAGAGTCCATGAGTCGGGGATGGTTCTGATGCTGAATACAAGCCGAACCGTTTCTGAGCCGTGATGTTGTTCCATTGGATGATGTACCGTTGGAGTGGTGTTCTGTTTTCGTAGCAACGCATTATTCTTGCGAGTAAACACGAAGCCAGTTTTTACTTTTTAAACTGACCAATATACAACTTGCTGCAAGTTTATTGCAGATCTCGCTTTACAGTGCGGCAACTCGCTTTTTAATATTGCAAAAAGCAACACCAACGTGCAAAAATGTGAAAAATAAAAGTTAAAACCCTAACCTAGCTATTGACCGGTAAAGCCTAGAATAGCTGTCAAAAATTACAAAAAAATCGAACGAAAAAGAGCCACCGCGGCTTTATAATTTGTGCTTCTCATTATTGCCACGCCACGGCCTCACGGGGTCTGAGCAAACCCGCCAGAAAAAAGCAAGGAAGGTGGTGGTTACTCAACTAGTAACTTTGGGCGGGGTTGGTACCACTAAAACCAATCTCATATTTTTCCCAGACTTGCCAGGCCGCAACTTCAAGAAAAATCGCCGTCCCACTGGTAAAAGTTGCAAGTCGCAATAAAGTTTGCAAAGAACATGCGCTGCCAAAAATCAGCTGTTCGCACTGCATGCTATTGCTCTACCACAAGTTTCTGTCCCGCAAGTTGCAGAAAGAACTCTTGCCCACTGTAAAACGGACTTTAAGAGGCATTCTTCTGCTGAGCATTTTTTATTCTTCCAGTGGCGCTCTGCTTGAACGTAACCTGAACTGAGCATTTATCATATACCACGCCGATCTTTATTGATTTTTGGCTTTTGCGGGGTTTTTGGGGCTTGCTGATCCACGAATCTAAAAAAAAAAAAAAAAAAAATTAGGCGACAACCTTTCGCTTCTATGATATCCGCATTATCAAACTTGAAAAGCAAGTTTACTCAATATTCATATTCCCTTCTTTTTGCAAACAACTGTTATTGATTTAAACCAAAATTAATGCACTCCATATTTAATTTCCACCTGTTAAAAGCCATTTTTTCTATTTATATTAATCATTTTTTTCGTAAAATTGCAAGCTTTTTACTTTTTTAATTGCGGTAGCCCTAGCGGCACTATGGCTACTGCAATTAAAATGATTAAAAGTGAAGCTTTGCAATTTTATGGAGAAAAAGGATATTTTTTTTTAAGGTAAAAATTTTTTAATAAACGACTGGTGTATGCCACTGCATTTTTCTTAAATTAAAATATTTTTTAAATTCCCATTTGGTTTGGAACTAATTTGATCTTACTTTTTTATTTGTTGCACGGTTTTCGCGTAAATAAATAAAACCATTTCTCGGCATGGTCATTTCGTAAGTAAAGATGGGTCTACATTTAATTCATATTAAAAGCAATGCCGCCAAGTATACAAAAATGATGCAAACCCTTTTGTGAACAATGATTTATTGCAGCAAAAATACTTAACCCTACGAGTTTTTAGTACCACGCCACCACCGATTTTATAGTAGGACAGAGGCGATATAAGTGAATGTTTTTAAGTACGTGATACGTGTTTTAGCGATGATTTTTATTATGTATCAAAAAATATGTAATTAGGCGCTGTCCGAGGCTATGTTCATTTAAAAGGTTTGTTTACTTTATCATTTTTTGTATTCTTTGCGGTATTGCTTTCAGAATAAATTAAATGTGGACTCATCTATATCGCTAAATATCAAATTTTGACAGTTAACAATCATCTTTGCTATTTATTCTTTAATTTGATAGAGATTTGACCATGCCGAAAAATGCTTTCTATTTATTTACACGAAAATCGTGCATCAAATAAAAAAGTCAAGAGACGAAATTTGTTCCAAAGTAAATTGGGATTTTAAAAAATATTTTCATTTTAAAAAATGTAATGGCGTACCATTTTTTATTAAAAAATATTTACCCTTAACCTCTCATGGACGACACTGGTAAAAATTATTTAATTGAATTTATAATTATACTTTATTATTAATTTAATTAATAATTTATTTAATATTTCATAATTTTTTTTTCCATGTCAAAAATGTCTTCTAATCGGTATAAGTAAAAGTAATTTAAAAAAAACAAAAAAATTTAACACCCTGTTGTTAAAAAACTAAGACGTTTAGGACATAATATAGTTCATAATAAAGTGATTTTCTTATTTTTTTCTTGTAGGATAAGTCCTTAATGTCTGTCGCATAAGTTGTTAAACACTGTATATTTATTATGGTATTTTGGTAATTATTTAGTATACGGTTTTCTGCTATTTTAACGATTTTTTAAAATATTTTGACGTACATGTTATCTATTAGTTGTCCTTAATAATAATATGAAAGCGCAGTTATGATTTTTTTATAATAAAAAAATATTTTTTAGGCAGTTGTCCACTTTTATTATGGACAATTGGCAACGTTGTATAAATGTTTAATAATAAAAGCGGGATTATAAAGGGTGGTCAGGTTAGTTCTTGTTAGTCAACTTTTTTTTAATCCTTTAATTACACCAGAGACACTTTATAAATCCAGTTTGTTTGAACTCTTTCTTTTTTTCACTCATAAATAAAATCAGACCCTTCCGATGTTGCCAAATGCTTTCCATATTTACTATGCTATAACTGATGTTTTTAGTTGTTTTTCCTCCCACTTTTGGGTTATGAGTTAACAATTTTATATTTATCATATTTTTTATCTTTATTCTCAATAATATGTGGAAAAAATGTCATTTGGCAATTTTCTCAGAAACCTGCGGCAACTCCGATTTTGACGAAGAATTTTTTGGCGGAAACGCTTCGTTCTTGAGATATCCATCATCAGACTTGAAATTTAAACTAATCCCATTTTTACAATATTCCCCTTTCTTTTTGCACACAATTCTTGATTTAAAGCTAAAGTGTCACACAATATTTGATTTTCACCTTTAAAATCCCGTTTTTCTACGTTTCTTACATTATTTTTCTCGTTATTTTTGCATTAAATTGCGTGGCTTTTCTTTGATAATGCGGCAACCATACATACACATAGGGCTTCATGGCACACTGGGATTGAAATGATTCAAAGTATAGCTATGCAATTTAATGCAAAAATATTGTAAAATACCTAAAAAACGGAGTTTTAAAAGGTGTAAATAAAATATTATGTGCCACTTTAGCTTTAAATCAAGAATTGTGTGCAAAAGAAGAGGGAATATAGTGAAAATAGGCTTGGTTCAAATTTGAACTTTGATGATGAATATCTCGAGAACGAAATGTTTCCGCCAAGAAAATTCTTTCAGATCCGTGATCAGCGCCCCAAAAAACCCCCGTATACCAAATTTCGTTAAAATCGGAGTTGCCGCAGGTTTCTAGAAAATTACCGTAATTTTTACTTAATTTTTACATGTGGTGTTCAGTTTCATTAACTCGTTTTACCAATTTCACCCCGCCCAGCACCCCTTTTCACTCCCTGATCCCTTCAGTTTGTTTACTGATATTTTTTTATTTAACGGAATATTTCTGATGTGCGCCACTTACGTTTTATTTAAAAGAGTGTCTAAAATATATAAGTATCAATAATTTTTAAAAAAACCCATAAAATAGCAGAAAACCGTTTATTAAACTGTTACCGGTATTTTTTCTACGTCAAAATATGCGAATAAAAAAATTACAATTCTCGTTTTAAAAATGTTATTGAACTTTAAATGTAAATGTAAAAAGTAAATAATCAACTTTACCAATTTTTCTTTTTAAATTCCTTCCTGAAGCCAAGAAAATAATAAACTAGTCAAAAGTCCTTTAAGTCAGTCACACACGTAAGTCCTGTCTAGTCAGAAAAGTCGAAGTCAAAAAAAGGACGACCACGTTGTTTCCTTACGAACGATTAAGGAAGCGTACCTCGACCTGCTGCGATTTCGAAGGAACTGTCAGTTGAAGCGCGGTCGCCAACTTCACTTGTTTCTCGACGTGTTCATGAGCTTCAAGTGGTCGTAGCCGGCAACAATTGTCGCCAGTGGTAAACTAGGTAGGTAGAATTTTGGGTTGGTCATTCAACTATTTTTATTGGGTATCATAAAAGTTGTCTTTAAAAGATGCTGCGATATTGCTAATTTGCAGACTGATATGCAGGGTGTGTCAATAGTAAGGTAAAATATCCAAGCAGGTAATTCCTGGGTTCATTTTAGGAAAAACATCTTATGAATCCATGTGATTGATTTTCTTTTATTATATGGGTGATTTAAGAATCGATCACGAAACTTAAGGTGATAATTCCACGCGATAAAATAATGGTATAGCTTTATAGGTGTGTGTAGGTATACAGAGGGGTCTTTCCAGTGACGAAAATTTTTGTGCGTCACGCTCCAGGGCTTAAAGCTCTTGATCTGCTATAAAAAGTTTGTCACTGGAACGTCATCCTTAGACAAGGAAAGAGAGGCCTTATAATAATACTCTTCTAATATCTTGTCCATTTAAACAAATAATTCTCAAAAAATGCATCCTTAACCATAAAAAAACACGTTTAAAGAATTACTCATTTTCGAAAAATTATTTTTTTTTATTTATTTGTCTTTTTGTAAACTCTATTCATGGACAATATGTCTGTATACAAGTGATCCAAAATCGATCACGAAACTTAAGGAGTGATTCTACTTGAAAAATACGGGTAGAGCTTCATATATATTTTTTCAAAATGTCGTTCGTTTTCGAGTTACAAGCCGTCAAAGTTCAATTTTTATTTTGGGTTTTTCGCCATTTTGCATTTATTTTTAACCAATCCTGTTGATATTTGGCACACAAATCGAGCTTTGGAGATTCTAAAATTTTAAGACAAAAGTACTTTTTTAAATACCGCCAGAGGGCACTTCACCTAAAACTTAAAATTTATTTACATCATAACTTTTATTTTAACAGATATCGCAAGCTGGGGCGCCATTTTATAGACAATCAAAAACCTAAAATATAAGGTACTCTTTATTAAAGTCGATAACCCTCAGCTTAGGCACCAATAGACATCAAGTTTTCATCAATTTCAATCAAATTACCTACATACATACAGGGTGTCTAGTAACTCAACCGATAAACTTAACCAAACGATTTTACAACAAAAAATAAGAAAGAAACTTCATATAGTTTTTCGAACTACGGTGTGTTAAATATTTAAAAAGAAACTTTTTTTAATTTTTAACACCCCAGTTCAAAAACTAAGACGTTTAGGACATATGTATATATGAACTTTTTCTTATTTTTTGTTGTAGAATCGTTTGGTTAAATTTGTCGGTTGAGTTACTAAACACCCTGTATGTATGTAGGTATTTTGATTGAAATTGATAAAAACTTTGATGTCTATTGGTGCCTAAACGGTGAGGTTTATCGACTTTAATAAAGAGTACCTTATTTTTTAAGTTTTTGATTGTCTATAAAATGACGCCCCCAGCTTTGCGATATCTGTCAAAATAAAAAGTTATGATGTAAATAAATATTAAGTTTTAGGTAAAGTGCCCTTGGCGGTATTTAAAAAAAGTACTTTTGTCTTAAAATTTTAGAATCTGCAAAGCTCGATTTGTGTGCCAAATATCAACTGGATTGGTTAAAAAATAAATGCAATATGGCGAAAAACCAAAATAAAAATTGAACTTTGACGGCTTGTAACTCGAAAACGAACGACATTTTGAAAAAAATTATATGAAGCTCTACCCTTAATTTGTCAAGTAGAATCACCCCTTAAGTTTCGTGATCGATTTTTGAATCACCCTGTATATTTAAAATAATTGAGCTACATGATTGACTGTTAAAAGTTATCTTAACCGCTGGCGCAAAATCACAACGCTTTGGTAGAATGCGCGCTCCGACTAGATTACCAAGAAAATTTGTGATTTTTCCACTTTTAAAATCGAAAAATAAGTTACCGGCTGGAGTAGACCGACATCAGCGTTGGAATTTTTGGATATCCGATTTGGGAACAGGATTACACGCTCGACAGCGGCATTTAGCCACGAAAATATTCTCCAAATGGAAAACTTTTCCGTGTATTTCATGTTTTCCTTTGGGATTTACCTAAATAATCCCGAACGGCGAAAGTAGAAATGAGAAAATTCCATTATCCTTGAAAAAGATTGCCTGCTAATGAAAAAAATATATTTCGGTCTAAATTTTTTCCTTAAGTTCTTCCTTGTGGAAAAAGAAAAATATTTTATTTATTTGTCTTACTACTTTTTGCTTATAAAAACCTATTTTTTTTTCTTTAGGTTTGAACGTTAATAGCAAAAAAAAGGGAGAGGGAAGTATAATAAGAATAATACAATTAGAAATTATACCGGGCGCCCACGAGATTACTAGGAAGCCTGGTATTTCTTTGAGAAGTGTTTTAAAATTTTGGTCAAAAGTCTACTTAAATAGGATGCAGATTTCCGGTGTTTCAGATTTTATGTGAAACATCCGGTTTAACCAAAAATGCTCTCAACTTAGCTGTTTTAAATGGAACATCCTATATATTTTTCTAAAAATCAATTCTACCGGCAATTTCAAGAAAATATATGTACTACATGTTATCCTATCTTAATTAGTTTTTATATAAATGGCGTTCACAAATGTCATATTAACCGCTATTTTTATCGATTTAGAAAAAATATACACCGTAAACGGTTTTCGTGCCTGATACATTGAAACCGGTTTACCAACAATGAAATGAGAACTTGAGCTCGCGTAGCCGAAAAGGCTTTTCTAAACCACAGCTAACAAAAATCAGAAAGTAATTATCTCTCTATTAATCGTTTTTGCGTTGATTACGGATTTGCCGCGAGCTGTGGTGTTAAGTGATAATCATTATTCATCCTAGAATATCTTCAAAAGAAATTGGTTAAATATAATAAAAATAAAAATATAACATCCCTGTTAATAAATGCAAGATTCTTAAAGGTGATGTAAAAATTCCATACTATATATATATAATTTATTTTTTCCTCCTTATTTAAAATTGGTATTCTATTTTCGGTGTTTTTTCTTGGTTTATTGGTTACGTGCAAAACAGAAATAGAAAAGTGGTGATTTTAAATTTTAATTTTATGTATCATTATAGTAAGTTGTAGTTTTAGAAAATACCATTAAATTTGCCCCCTTTATTTCAATACCATTTTACTTCCCTTTAGTCAACATTTTCATTCTAAACATTGCTGCCAAAGCGTTCGAATAGGTTATTTGCCTGTCTAAGGTTAAATGAACCATCCCTGTATAATCTGTCAACCAATATCCGATTTTACAAAATGAACGGTTTTTCTTTTTTAGATATAAAACCGCAATCAACCAAAACCTATTAATTGATATTCGAAGAACCGCTTTCGATTTTGGTCCGATTATCCAAAACCGGTATTCGAAAACCGATTATCCGAGAAAACCGGTATTTAAAACCGGTTAACTCGATATTCGAAAACCGGTTTTCGGTTTTGGCCGAAACCGCGGTTGGCCGGAAAACCGCTAACCGAAAAACCGGTTTCGGTTGCCACATTTTATAGACAATCAAAACTTAAAATAAGTTACTCTTTTATTAAAGTCCATTCACCGTTTAGGCACCAATAGACATCAGTTTTCAACAATTTTAATCAAATTACCTACATACATACAGGGTGTCCGGTAACTCAACACGACTTAACCAAACGATTCTACAACAAAAGAAAAAAACTTCATATAGTTTTGAACTACGGTGTGTTAAATATTTAAAAAGAAACTTTTTTTTAATTTTTAACACCTAGTTCAAAAACTAAGACGTTTAGGACATATGTATATTTGAAGTTTTTTCTTATTTTTTGTTGTAAAAATCGTTTGGTTAAGTTTGTCGGTTGAGTTACTAGATACCATGTATGTATGTAGGCATTAATTGAAATTGATAAAAACTTGATGTCTATTGGTGCCTAAACGGTGAATATCGTCAGTGTAATTTACAAAGTGCGTAACTCCATTTTTAGAAATTTTGGAGAAGCATTTTTAAAGCAGAATTTTACAGTGATGTGTGGTAGCATATATGTAGAAAAAATAATTTGATATGATATATTATAATATTTCTTTCAAGTTAAATCATTTTTTACTATATGCCTCACACATTACTGCAGGGGCGGTAATATCGACTTTCCGGAGGGGGATGCCACAGGCCGAGGAAAAGTGCCTGAGGAGGCAGAAATAAAAATAAAATTTTGAGGCAGATGAGAGATTGAAATTTTTTGAGGCGAAGGTCCCCACTTTTACTTCCACACTTGGCCCTGAGGGGCCATTAGGTATGTATAAAATATTCGGTTACAAAGGATGTGCCATGAAAAGGGGGGAGCCATGACCCCCAGTGCCCCGCCCCCTATGACCGCCCGTGCATTACTGTAAAATTCCGCTTTGAAAAATGCTTCCCCAATATTTATAAAAATGGAGTTCCGCACTTTGCGAAGTACACTTCCGGTATAGATTACGCGACGCCCCATACTTATACTAGCATAAACGCGGGCACGATAACCAGCGTTGAGCGGCTGATTTTAAAAACAACTTCTTTTATTCTCGCAGATCAAAGACAGCGCTCTCGCATTTCCCGCTCAACGCTGGCACGCTGACGCTTAGTATAGTGTCAGAGACCTAATACTAACATTATATTTAACAATATATCAAACACAAAATGTGCTCCGGGTTCCTCAATTTAAAATTAAGGACTTTTTAAGTTTACATACATAAGAAACGCCCCGCTAACGACATTTTTGTTTTGTTCAAGCGGCAAGCGGCAGGGCTTTTTGCTCACGTATATTGCCTGATTTAAAAATACAAATTATTTTATGCAAACATAAAGATCAAAGGCGGCGCTCTCACACTCTTAGCTATCCGCTTGCCGCTTGGTATCGTAGGCTACGACTACGATACCAAGTGTTAAGCGACACACAACATAAAGATTAGAGGCAGCAGCCTTGCACTCTGTAATTTGATAGAAAGAAAAAAATAGACAGGAAAGACATTTCCCATTTCTTCTATTTCTTTCGCAATAGTTCGTAAATCTCGGCAGTAAAAACTAATAGACTACTGGTCCTGAAAAAGTTGGGTTCTTGTGGAAAAATGCACCCGTTATAGAAAAATGTACTTTTTATCTTAAATTTTATTTTTTTTTGCTTTTTTATTTATTTGGCATATTTACTTAGATTTTAATTAGTCTGAGTCCAATGAATTCCGGATTTAATAGTTAATGCTTAGAGCTTAATTAAAATCTTTCTAGCTTTGTCTATTTTGTATAAAAAAATTATAGAGAAGAAAAATCAGCGACAAGATTTGCGTATAAATATGAGAGAGTTAGCGGGATAATATATAATATAATATAATATTTTAATCCCTTTGAATCAAGCAAAAGTTGAAATTAAGTTACAGTGTTTAGATTACATGTGCTTTGATGATGAAAATAAT
This sequence comes from Listronotus bonariensis, assembly GCA_014170235.1. NCBI lineage: Eukaryota > Metazoa > Arthropoda > Insecta > Coleoptera > Curculionidae > Listronotus > Listronotus bonariensis. The sequence continues at coordinate 63,710 of JACEGR010004327.1, forward strand.
TAGTGAGCTCAAGCCTCGTCTAAATGGTAAAGTTTAAACAAAAATACAATATAACAACATAACATAAACGAATATATTATTTCCACAAAACACCAAATAAAAATGCTGTTTATTATTGCGATCACAAATTGCAGTACCGTCAATGTTCCCGCAAACACCACGCTTATAAAAGAATGTAAAACAAACGTCCAGCAGGTGAGAAAGAGCGAGATCACTTTTATACAAAACGCCATACGATAGAACAGGATAAATGACAAAGAGGAACGATCCAAATCGCCTTCTATTTCCTTTTACGGAGTTCGAAAATAGACAGGAAATAGAAAAATAGAAGAAATTTCTTTTTCTTTGCACGAGATACGGATACGGGCTCAGATCTTTTATGTTGGCAAGATGCTTTCACGCTAGTCAGAATTATTTGTCTAGTTGCCGAACTCCTTTGTATTATAATGTATTAAATTAGTCAACTATATACTTTTAAAATCTTGTATAATGTATGGCAACGTGATTACCTAGGCATTATTAATAAGGACCATTGTATGGAATGATGCCCCAAGAGCCTTTCATTAATGTCCGACGGCCCATGAGCTATGTAATAAGACAGTGTTTGGGATAGCTTGAAGTGATAGTATTAGATCTTAGCTCTTCAATTAAGGAATTAAAAAATAAATGATTTAACTAACCAGAACTAACCATGAACCCCCACCTATACTTTGTCTTCGGTAGAAAATATTCAAATAATATCAAGTAACAAAACACCGAAAACCGAAGACAGAGTATAGGTGGGGGCCATGGTTAGTTTTAGTTAGTTAAAACTTATTATTTTCCTTAATTAAAAAATTAATAAATAAACACTACAGTTTACCTATTTTATTACTTTGCCCAAGACAGGGTGGGCATTATTCATAATGGCTGGAAACAGTGATTAATCATGTTGTTTTAATTACATTGCCCAATTGAGTTGGACATTATAAATACAGACCGGCCATTATTAATAGTGCCCGGACGTATTAAATTGGCCGTAATCTATACATTCTTTTAAGAGTTAGATATTTCCAAAACTATCTAAGATATTGGTATCACGTGTGGATGGTAGGATAATATGTTTGGTGTTTTATAAAAGTTAAGAAGGGTATAAATTTCAATATGACTTTCGGTATAAAAAATAGGTAAGCTTTACAAAAATCAATAAAGCTGATAAGAATGTAAATTATTCCAAATTGCAAAATAATTATCTTGACATCCTAAGTCAACAATGTTGGGTGTAGTTCTAGCATTTATCAAATAAATAAATAGTGTCATTCTAGACACAATTAAAACTTTACAATATCTAAGATAAAACAGGCGCCATTCTACAAATTAAAAACAGCAATCAAGATAAAATATGCCCCTTAATAAGTCTATATTTGTACTAAACTTGTACCTATAAGCTAATACTAATAAAACTAGTCGTATTGGTTAAATATTTATAGTTTTATATTAATCCACTGAAACATTACAATTTGGTAAATTAAGTAATTAAGTATGTAAATTATTAAAATTAAATAATTAAATAAAAATAATCTAAAAAGCGTAGGTATTCGAGGTCCGAAAAGTGTGGGGGCTGTGTATTCCCTTGTTTAATTATTTTAAATATACTTTAATTAATAAGCATTAGGACAAACGTAATACAACATTTTTTGAAAGTTTTCTAATACTGCCAACACTTTTGTTAGTCAGCACGGACCAGTTCACAGACCAAAAATTGGAAATTCCATAAATATAGGCTAACTGAATTCTGTCACGTGCCGCGGTACCTTTTTCGTAGAATCTTGTCTAGCCATGAAGTGGTCTAAGGTACAAAGAGGTACATATTAGATAATTATTGTATAGTGTATCTCAAAGTATATCGCTTTGGCTTTTGACGGCAGTACTCCAATATACCTGCCGACAGCAATAAAACTGCGGATCACTAGGTATTAAAGGGCAGAACATCAAGGACGGACTCTAATATTATAAAGATTTATAATTTATTGTTTATTTAAGTAGGTATAATCTTAAAATTGCATTAAGAAATTAAATATATGCAAAGTTTTAATAATTATAAATAACTTTATAACTATATTATCTATACGTACCTAATTACATTTTTATCTAAATAATACAAAGATTTATAATTTATTGTTTATTTAAGTAGGTTTAATCTTAAAATTTCATTAAGAAATTAAATATATGCAAAGTTTTAATAATTTTAAATAAATTTATAACTATATTACCTATACGTAATTACATTTTTATTTAAATATCTAAATCTAATTCGGTTTCACTATCAGAGTTATCGTTGAGATTAATTACAATACGATTTATGTTGTTTTGTACAGAAATGTATGAGTCCTTAATTTTTATAATGTGCTGTACTGAATTTTTCCAGCTCTCAACTGGTGTTACATTTTGTATTAAATTTATAACACTGGGACTTAAAGTAGGTGTAACTTTTTCTGCTCTGATCTTTGATTTTACTTGGTTCCCCAAATGCTCTATAGGGTTAAACCTACAGTGATATGGAGGAAGACGTAAGACAGTATGCCCAGCCTGTTTAGCCAAATTGTCACATAGATATTGTTTTTTAATTGCATATGAATTTATAACTTCCAAAAGTTGCGCTTTTTGTAACTGAATTCAAAATAAATATCATTTTCTAACAAATATTCGATTTCAATTTTTGAACTGGATGAAGCTGGTGTTTTATGTAGCAGACGGCTGTGGTAGCTTGCGTTATCCATGACAATAACACTGTTGTTTGGAATATTTTTTAAAAGAACAGAACTAAAATATTAGCAGAAATATTTATATAAATGGTCAAAACTCAAGAGATATTTATACCTGGCCCACCCCTGTCATTATGAACTCATAGGTTTGCCCAATAACAATAGGTCATAAATCATTAAAGGTTTATTGGGGTATTGCCCGTCAAAAGCCAAAGCGATATACTTTGAGATACACTATACAGTGAAATAAGGCCAGGCATTAATAATACCGGCCTTACATCTGAGCTTGCGCAGATGCATGATAGGATAAGGACTCCCTTAATAAGTATAGTGCCTGGCTTTATTTACGTCGGTTTTGGGTCGTGCCTTATTTTGCTCTTATTTTAACTTCGGAACTGTTCGTCTAACCGAACGGCTGCCGACTATAAAATCGAAAAGTTTTTAGAAGTAAAAATACTTAAAACCTTGCTTTTTCAAATCTTATTTCTGTAGTTGTGTAAAAGAAACCCCTACAACACAAAACAATAAAGAAATACTACTAAAAATGTTCTCCATTTTTTTAGGTTAATGGCTCTGTCAACATGATTTACAATAACTCTAAATTATGGGTACAAGCACTATTTAACTAAGGCCGGTATTAATAATACCCGAGCTTAATAAGGCTACTTGCAATAATTCTCAAATAAGTGTTTTATGCCTAAAGTTTTAATATACAGGGTGTTCAAAAACAAATTCATAAACCTTAAGAAGGGGATTTTTTGTTAAAAAAGGTTAGTGTTCGGTATAAACATGAAGACAAAAGTTAACTGTTGGATATATAGAACTTGTGGAAAAGCTTGAAATCGTCTATATCAATTATTCTTGTCGATCCAAATTTACAGAAATTTTACAACTTTAAAACAAATAGACTCCAATTTTTAAATAAGACACTGAAATTTGTGTATCGCGTGTGACAAGTTATAATTTTACATACCTTTAAAATTATTATTTTTGATAATAAAAAAATAAATGAAAATACTAATCTGTTAAGTTGGTTTCGTAGTTTCCAAATCAGTAATTAGATTTTTGTTATTTTTATCTTTATGACATCTCACGAAGGCTTATGCCTAAATACCAATGTACCGTGAGTGCCGGGTTACTGGATGTTTAACCCATTATTGTCATGTTCCGTCAACGTTATCCAAGCACTGAAACATGCAGTTTTTTTGCATTTCACAGCACCTTTTAGACAACGCGGTAGTGCCACCACGGTCGTTATTTTTAAATAACTACTACCTAGAATTGGCAGAATACTACACAGTGGTTTGCCATTGCCAACTGTGAGGTGACGAGCAATGAAAAATCCGATGTCCGACTCCGAGATTCGAACCCGGATCGCCGCGGTGAGAGGCTGACACGCTAGCCACTACACCACTGCTCGCCACAAGGTGCAGAGTACGACAAAAAGTAAAATTAAAAAGCACACACAAAATAAATTGTAAATAATTAAAACATGTCAGGACAGGGAAATTAATTTTAGGAAAAGATTTTAGTTCTCTGTTACATACGTTTTTAATAATTATTTATTTAACAATACTCGGTAGTTTAAATAAAATATTCCTTTCGCTTTAATGATGAAAAATAAAAACCAAAAAAATGTAACATATGTAAGACTCCCACGGTACGTTAATACTTAGGCTTTTTGCTTTCGTGGATTGTCGAAAGATTAATATATATATATATATATATATATATATATATATATATATATATATATATATATATATATATATATATATATATATATATATATATATATATATATATATATAGGGTGGCCACCATATTCAACACGGTTTGTAGCTGGATACCCATAGGGTTTTTAAAAAAAAGTAAATAAAGGAACATATACAGGTCGGATAAGACCACCGTATAAAATTATTTTATTCTTTACAGGGTGTCTCAAAAGAGTGTGACGTATCAAAGTTATATTTTTTAAATGGAACACCCTATATTTTATGACGGTTTTAGATTCTACTTTAAAAATAACTCAAGTTTGTTAATAGTACTAAGTGTCTAATTTTATTCGTTTTTGTGATATTTGATTTTTTGAAAATGCAGAGGTAAAATTAAATTGAATTTACTTTAACACTTTTAAAACTTTAAACTTTAAAATATGTAAGAAGATTAGAAAAAACTCTGCCATATCATACGTAGGTCAAATCAAGATCAAATATTGTACAGGATGATCAAAAAATAATTTCAATTTTTCAGAAAATCAAATAGCCATATCTCTCTTATTTTAAATGGAATACCCTGTATTTCTTGTCACATGATGACAAATAAAATACTCTTTCAAATGGTGTATAGGTTGCCTATACCTATCTTTTGTCTTTTTTTAGTAAAATCTGTTTTTACATATTTTTTAGCCAAATGTTTATTTAAATTAAAGTTGGCTGTGACATAGCAGCCATTAATATTTTTCTTAAAAAAATAACAACGACCATTTATTGATTACTAGTGTTTTAGTCAGTTTAAAAGAAATTTCAATGATTTTAAATAAAAACCCTTCTTCTAAAACAAGAAGATGATATAATACTGGTAGGATGTGAAAAAATGGTTTACTTTAGTCTAGATTTAATCCTAAAAAATATTCCAGGAGAAACCATCTGATAACCTTAAAACTTGCTTTAAAAAATTTGACACAGTGATTATGGATAATGGAAGAAACGAGTTATAGGCCACAGAATGTCGTCATAACTGACCAAAGGCGTTATTAGGATTGTTTAAAAACACATGGTTTATCATTACCACATTCAGTCGAAATAAGTGTTATTGGAAGTAGAATTATAAGCAACTAATGAAAATTTTTTTCTGTGAATTTTAAAAATAGTGGCAGGTAATACAAAATCTTTTAATTTTGTGCTTTTTTCAAACAAACATTTTGCAATAACGGCTTAGTAAATAGGCAGCTATATCACAGCCTACTTACATTTAAATATACATTTGGAATGAAAATATGTTAAAACGGAATTTACTTAAAAAGTATAAAAGATAGGTATAGGCAACCTATACACCATTTAAAAGAGCATTTAGTATGTCATCATGTGGTGTTAAAAAATACAGGGTGTTCCATTTAAAATAAGAGAGATATTGCAATTTGCCTTTCTAAAAATTGAAATTATTTTTTGATTACCCTGTATAATCTGTGATCTCAATATGACCTACGCATGATAAGGCAGACTTTTCCTACTCTTGTAACAAATTTTAAAGTTTAAGGAGTTTATATTGTTAAAATAAAATTAATTTAATTGCACCCTGCATTTTGAAAAAAAAACAAATATTACAAAAACGAATAAAATGAGACACTTGGTACTATAAATAAACTTAAATTATTTTTTTATGTAGAATCTAAAACCGTCATAAAATATAGGGTGTTCCATTTAAAAAAATATAACTTTGATACGTCATACTTTTTTGAGACATCCTGTATAGAGTAAAATAATTTTATACTGTGGCCTTATCCGACCTGTATATGGTTCAGTATTTACTTTTTTAAAACCCCATGGTTATCCAGCTACAGACCGTGTCCAATATGGTGGGCCACCCTGTATATAAAATAGGTGCATAAAGTGATATTATCGTTTACGAATGGAAGGTGCGGCAATCTCATGAGTAAAGAAAGACACTTTAGGCACCGTATAAATTTTATAATTTTAATTTCTTAGTCAGGATTTCGTTATTATTAGTATAAATTTTCGGTAATATAACAATAATAAAACAAATTAACATTTATTTCAAGCAAGAACTGACCTTCCCCGTGTTTTTAAACGCCCTGTATATTGTGTTAATTCTCACAGCCTGCTAGACAATTTAAAAAATATATTAGAAGGTTATACGAAATTTTAAGTGAGTTTTGTTAGGTATTTTATTCTTTTGTTTTATTTTCACAAGTGCCTTGTTCGACCCTTAATTAAACGTGATTAATTGAACTTTAAACTAGCTTTCTTTTAATATTAACATTTAAAACACAAACATAACTGGATTAGTTTATATTACATGTTATTAAATTTACGAAATACATAAATTTAACTCGTAGAAAGCTAATTATGTACGTTGCAAAGTAAAGATTTCAACTTGTAATTTTTAGGTAACGTACATACATGATTACTTTACTTCTATTTTGCTGTATTCTGGGTCAAGCATATATATATTTTATGCGTACTTATAAGGTATTTAACCACTTGTGGTGTCTTATAAAAATCAACTCGGATCAAAGGGATCTACAGGATCCTCGTGCAGAAAACCGACAGGCCAGCATTGAAGCAAGAAACTACTACAATCAAACAATTTCTGAAGCGAAAGACTCTTTCGACAATCGTATTAAAGACAAAGTTCTTTCTTGCTCAAATGGCAGCAAATCTTTCTGGACCTTTGCGAAAAACATAAGTAGGAATTTTTGTACCAGTTCTTTCCCACCACTAACTTTGGAAGATGAAATTATTTCTACCGCTAAAGGAAAGGTAGAACTATTTGCCAAACAATTTGCTGCTAATTCAACCCTTGACCCTCCCGTAAATCATCCAATTCCAGCGGTTACCCCAGTTCCCCATAAAATGCCCGATATTATTTTTAATGTAAAACACATTAAGCGTAACTACAATTAAAGTAACAAAGTCAAAGTCTCAAATTTGTCAAATATATTAAAAGGTGACATGTTTCGCCGTCGCCGGCATCATCAGACCTAACTATTTAAAAACAACAGTTACATTGACAGAACAATAAAATAAATGTTCTTCTGTCAATGTAACTGTTGTTTTAAATAGTTAGGTCTGATGATGCCGGCGACGGCGAAACATGTCACCTTTAATATATTTGACAAATTTGAGACTTTGACTTTGTTACTTTAATTGTAGTTAAATCTATGTTGAGTCTCTTTGAGAAAATGGACAGATTCTTAAGTACATTAAGCGTATCCTTTCTTCCCTTAACACCAAGAAATCGGCTGGGCTGGATGGCATATCAGCGATCGTTTTAAAAAATGTGCTCCAGAACTTGCACCAATCATAACTCGGCTCTTTCGAATTTCTTACTACACAGGTATCTTTCCGGAGAGCTGGAAAGCTGCACGTGTTCAACCTATTCCCAAGAAAGGATCTAAATCCTTCCATCTAACTACAGACCAATTTCAATTCTCTCAGTTTTTTGTAAAGTAATTAATTAATTCACAAATTCTTAAGTACTTAAAAAAACACAAAATTTTTCATGACAGGCAGTATGGATTTCGCCACAAAAGATCTACAGCAGATCTTCTTTCCTTCGTATCACACTGTTGGAATAAGTCTCTTGAGTTTCTAGGTGAGTCCCAGATCGTTGCTCTTGATATATCCAAAGCTTTTGACCAGGTTTGGCATGCTGCACTTCTTAATAAACTTCCCTCCTATGGTCTTTCAACTAAATTTTGTACTTGGCTCTCTATCTATCTGATCGACGTATATCAGTTATTGTGGGACGGCCATTCTTCAAGCTTTCACCAAGTAAATGCTGGAGTCCTTCAGGGCTCAGTTCTGGCACCAACATTGTTTCTTCTTTACATCAACGACCTTCTCCCGGCCACAATTAATTCCATTCATAGTTTCGCCGACGATAGTACCCTTCACTCCAGTTTTCAGGTTAACTGGCATAAACACATTGTATCTATAGCCACGGCAGCTCCAAAAAGCTTGGATTTCTCTTTCGAGCCAAAAAGTATTTTTCCGCTTCTAATTTATACACTTTATATGTGTCCCAAATCCGACCTCCCTTGGAATATTGTTCTCATATCTGGGGCATGGCGTCCCCCACAATCCTAAGCATTCTGGATTCTATTCAAAGAAGAGCTATTCGTCTCATTAATGATCCTTCACTCTACAGAAAGGCTTCCCTTTCTTGCCCATCGTCGGGCTGTGGGGGATTTATCGCTTTTTTATAAGTACTTCAATGGCTTCTGGTCTGAAGAATTGTCCCGTATAATTCCTCCACTCACGGTTCCCACCAGAGAAACTCGTGGTTACGCGCGTATGCATCTCTATACGGTCCAACTGGACAGGCCCCGAACTTCTCATTTCGTTTGTTTTTTTATCCCTAGAGTTTCTAGATTGTGGAACCTGCTGCCCGCGGAGATCTTTCCTTCCCCCTAATCTTCAAGTATTTAAGTCCCGTGTCAACAAACTCCCCTTACCTCGCTTAAGACACCCACGGTACGTTAGTATTTAGGCTTTAAGCCTTCGTGGTTTGTCCCAAAGATAAAAAAAAAAACCTCACTTAATATTTTATGCATAAAAAAGTTAAATCAATTATTTACTAAAAAAAAAACAGTTATTTAAGGTTACACCTAATTTTCCAAATAATGATAAGCGTTCAGAGAAAAAATATATAGGACGTTTTTAAAAAATAAATATATCTTTTTTTTGAAATATTAAAAAACGTATAGTTAAGTCCATCCGTGGACACACTATAGATAGGAGAGAGAGCAAAAGGCATAAAGTTGGCCAAAGAAAGCGACGATTTTAAAGGTGGGGACCTTTTTTTGCTGTTCAATTTTTTCATATAGAAACTTATTTAAATATTTTTGGGTCTTCATATATCAAGGGTACCTAAATTTATAGTTCGCTTCACTAAAAAACTTATCTGCTTAATTTGGCACTGTTGATGGGGAGCAATATCACACCTTGTTTGCTGACCACTATTTGGTGGGTGTAGGTAAATTGGCTCCCGATTAGAAGAGTGGTCATAGGCTTAAGCCAGTAACAATAATATGTAAATTGGTTCCCGAGGCCCAGAAAGGTCGTAGGTATAGTTAGAACCATATTTATTTTATTCTGAAAGCGATGTCGCCTAGTACACAAAAAATGATTAAGCAAATAAACCCTTTTTGTGAACAATTATTTATTGCTGCAAAGAAATTATTCACTCCGACGACTACGCCACGCGTTACAGGTTTTACATGGCAGGCCAGAGACGGAAATAAGAGTATGTTTTTAAGTACGTGATACGTGTTTTCTCAAGATTTTTATTTATTTTCTCATAGAAAATATGTATTCGGGTTCTGTCAGAGGCTGTGTCTTTTCGTAAAGGTTTGTTTTACTTTATCATTTTTTGTGTACTTGGCGACATCGCTTTCAGAATGAAATAAATATAGTTCTAACTATACCTATATTGGTTCCTGGTAATAAATACGTAGACGGCTCGGACACCCGACCGACGGGTCAAGCGAAAGCATACCGATTACGTGGAAGGGTTTATTGATACTGGGGTCGGTTTGTTTTGACTTATTAGCAATTTTGCAGTTTTGCTGTGACTTGTGTGTTGCGTATAGATGGGCCCACATTTAATTTATTCTAAAAGCAATACCTTAAAGTACATAAAAAATTATAAAATAAAACAAACGCTTTCCGAATGGTACGTAGTCCTGTGACAGAGCCTGAATATATATTTTTTAGATAAATAAAAAAACATTGCTAAAACACGTTTTACGTACTTAAAAACATCCTCTTATTTCGCCTCTGTCCTGCCATAAAACCGGTGGCACGTGGCGTGAAACTAGAAACTCGTCTGGTTTTAATATTTTTTTGCTGCAATAAATCATTGTTTACAAAAAGAGTTTGTTTACTTTATCATTTTTGTGTACTTTGCAGTATTGCTTTCATATTAGATTAGATGTGGACCCATCTATATTTAAATTAAATTAAATTTAAAAAACAGTTGTGTTGCATTTTTGTCATGAGCAACCAAAATGGGACACCCTGTACACGTCTGCTATGCATTAATTTGCCGCCCTTAAAGGTGCCCCAACCCCTAGATTCGTGGTTGTAAAAGAAAAAGTAAAAAGAAAATAAACTGCCAAATTTTGCTTTGTATACTTGATCGCTATTTGTAATAAAAATTCGCAGCGTACTTTAAAAGTTTTTATAAGAACTTGGTGGTCAGGTGGTTTATAACCCGATATTCTTGTTCTTGTACAAAAATTTTATAAAGTGTGCTTTTATGGATTATTAAACATTTGATGGCTTTGCTAATATAAATTTCCTTTTATGGATAATAAATATAGAATAGTATCAATTATCAATAGTCGTAAGTGACACAAGGTATTTTTCTTATGCATATTAATTTTTTAAAGAAATTATGCGGGTTTTCTGCACAGAATCTACCGAACGGTCGGTCGGTCGCGGGCAGGTCTGTGTAATAAACGTTTCGTTTGACATGCGCAGGTGTCACCTGCACATACTATAAACTAGCTTTTTTCGTTGGTCTAGTAATGAACCGATTCTGAACCAGAACCGAACTGGTTTAAATTGTTTTAAAGCGCATGTCTAGTTATTTATTAGTTCGGAATTTTTATTTACCGCGAATGATTTTCTATGCAGCTGAGGATGTATTCTAACCTAGCCTTTTGGTTTTTTTTTCATGGTTAAATGGGATACTATACAAAAAAAAAATTAAATTTAAACAAAAAAGGTAAATTGTTATACACTGTCGGAATGCCACTGAGGTCTCTCAGGCGGAAGATGAGGGATTCCCTGCCTCCTCTCGTTTTTAACATAAGTACCTATGTGTATTTACCTAAAGATAAAATTCAAACAACAGAGAATGGTAAAATCTTGTAATTATTGTCTATATTTTTTAATTAAATCTTTATTTATGGTATTGCATACATACATTCATACGGGAATACAATTAAAAATCCTTTTGTTTATATACGCTCAGAATCACAAAAATATAAAAAAAATATTCAACAGGTATATTAACCCGCATAAAAGTGGCAAAAACAAATAAACTGCAATACAACGGTTTATTTCTGTACCTCAAAAACAGAAATAGCTGACCATGTCGACAATGCGCAGATGGAAATTCCGGAACTGAATTTTTAGTTCCAACAAAAATCCCAGGACTGCTAATCCGGTTACGAACCGGTAACGAACTGATTCCCATTGTAACCCGCGAACACAGAACTGTTACTAAAAATTCGGGATTTTACTAACCAGCGAACGCTGCTTTTTCACTGCGCATGCGAATACGTCCCAGAACGGGTTCAGAATCAAACCCGCGAACAAAGCTATTATTTCATGGTTTGTGATAACTTATTATACATTACTTATATATAATTTTAACAAGTACAACGCTTTCCTATACAAAGTGTCCCACCGGGAACTGCTGCAGTCGATTTCTCGAAAAGCAGGACTTGGAAATTTTTCAAATTTGGAAACAATATAAAGTCAGTGGGGAACATACAACTAAACTATTTTGACAGTTCTGCGACTTCCGGTTATACCAGAAGTTAATGTCATCTTCCTTATTTTAAACGGAACACTCTATATATTATTGATTTTTTAGATTCAGTGTGAAATTCTAAACATATTTTTCGTACGACCGGGCGTAAAATTGCACTTTACGCCCTTGGGCAAAAGTATCAAAATGCCCGCATTTATAAATTTTAAAACTATAACAAATAATGCCCCTTGTTTTTTAATAAAACAACAATTTATTCAGTTAAGTATATATGTTAAAAAGTATACTGATTACAATTTAAAACATTAAAAGCTGGGAAATTTTTCTCCAAACTACAGAGAATGCTTGTACATTAATTTCAGTTGTACAAAAAATATTGTTTGCACCTCTGGCGTAAAGCACTTTTACGCCCTTGGTTACAAATGGTAAACTATTTTGTATAGTGGTCTATACCTTAATTCAGCCGTTTTTGACGTTATTTTAAATTTTATGTCAAAAATGACGTTTGCAAGCCATTACATATAGCCATCAATTTTTTTCTTAATACAAGCCTTTAATATGAATTAGGGTTGGGTTCCTTGTAGAGGAAGAACTACTTAAGTAGACTGTACCTATCGATCTTCTCTTCTGAACAAGTAATAAATACAGAGTAGTCAAAAATAATCGTTAAAAATTATATCGACAAAAACCTTAAAAGTGAATTTTTAAAATGGAAACCCCTATCTTTTATCACCTTATTCCATTAAGCATTAGACATAAGGGTAAATTTGAATGTGCGCGGCGTATGAAAAGGTAGTTTTTAAAAATCAAGAACCTTTCTTTTTCTTTTTTTTTTTTGTCTTTGAAATTATCAGGGACCTGTATATCAAAGGAAAGGCTCGTTTAATTAGGTAATGACCTTTTTTTTGCTGTTCAAAATTCTTTTTGGTCCACAACATTATTTTAAAGTTTATGCATCCCCCTGGATGTCACTCCTGCCGGCGCCCATGACTTTGAACCTAATCCTATCCTACTATAACAAAAGTTGTGTTGTGTTTGTGTTTATTATTGAAAAAAAACATTATTTTTTCAAGAAAATTAATGTATTTAAAAACAGTTTGTATGTTTTATTTTTGTAAATATGTTGATACCTATTGACAAATGTACTAGCAAAGAATATAATAGCTTTTGTAATAGAATTAAGGTCATGTAAAGAAATCGGCGCCGAACATTGAAGCCCCTCAGCCTTATATCAAAGAATACCAATCCATAGAACCCCACAAGTGAGATTTCAGCGTCCCTAAAATTTTTAGTACCTACCCTGACCAACAGATGGCGAAAGTAGTACGATGTCGCTTTTGCTAATACGATTACTATCAGAAATTGATAGAAGTCGCTGACGAGCAGTCTAATCAATAACTGACCCGTCCCTTGTCTATGGAGCAGTCGGCCCGATCAGTTAGAGTGAGGATATATGCAAAATTTAATAAAAATAAAATCCCCGATAAAATGGTAGTATCCATAAGATTATTAAATTTATGATTTCAAAATAGGATATATTGATGGGTTTTTGACAAAACATCGTAAGCGACATTCGTCAGTTTTACGGGAAACGTTTTTTTCATTGGCTTTATTTCAGATGAAGATATGTTCTATATTGGTTCGGAGATTCATTTCATTAATGGTAGTTATTTGGTACACGCTAAAATATAAATTAAAAAGTACCAAAAAAATAAAGCAAGTAAATAGAGAACTAAAAATCGACGTTTTGGTGGCAAGTCTGCCACCGTTGTAAAGATAAATTGAATAAATATAAAAATTAACTATTATTTGGGTTTAGAATTTTAAAATTTTAAACTTTTTTTTAGGAGATTCTGAAAATTTTGACATTAAATGTTATATATGTTTGTTTTGTAATTCAAATTAAGAAGAAATCTTAAATAAAAACATTTAGATCTCGGTTTTTCTTTAAAAATAACGCGATGGGAAGAAAAAATCGTTTCCCGTAAAATTGGCGAATGTCGCTTACGATGTTTTGTAAAAACGCATCGATATATCCTATTCTGAAATAATAAATTTAATAATCTTATGGATACTGGGTCCATTTATCGGGGTTTTTATTTTTATTAAATTTTGCGTATATCCTCACTCTAACTGATCAGGCCGACTGCTCGTCAGCGACTGCTATCAATTTCTGATGGTAATCGTATTAGCAAAGCGACATCGTACTACTTTCGCCATCTGTTGGTCAGGGTAGGTACTAAATATTTTTAGGGTACGGTGAAATCTCACTTGTGGGGTTCTATGGATTGGTATTACTTTGCTTATATAGACTCCGAAGCTGTCCATATAAGCGCGTGGCGATAAATCGTTCGTAATTCTGCCATTTGAACTCGACTTCTGTTGCGGTAGCTATAATGATCTTTGGTACTAGTTAACTCTAACTTTAGTTACCTGTAACCCCAGTCTCCCCTATTTATGGTCTATTGCATTTTATTACTGGTTCTTACATATAGTGTCACCAGCTTTCTTTTGTTGTTTATTTTAAACGAGTAGTAAAACAAAACTTATTAAAATTAATGACTTTTATAAACAACTAGCGTTTTGATGGTCTGTCTAATTGATGAAGTTTGGTCTAAAGTTTCTACTTCAAATTAAGCGGCATTTCTTTCCCCTTCTAACCAGGGACGGTCCTAGAATTTTAAATATTTTTTATCCAAAAAATCAGACATGTACCCACACCAAGTATAAACCAGATGCTATCGTTCTAAAGAGGAAAGAAAATTTTTATTTTGAACTTAAAAAAAGAATCTTGGTCTGCTCCTCCTACCAGAAAAAGGCAAATCATCTGTATTTTTTTGTAAATTTAAACAAATTTTATTATAAAATCCGAAATTTTGTCATGTTAGGAATATTTTTGAATGTTTAAGGCAGTTGAAATTTTTTCACACTACAATTTTTTAATGTAAAAGTTTTAGATGCCTCCAATTATATTAAATATATGCTTATAACTTTTGATTTGACGATAAAATTTGATTAAACTAACGAAACAAATACAAATAGCTGAAATTGCTTAGACTTTCTGTCTTGAGGTTCGGACCAAAGAAACAAATTTGTTTTTCCGATCGGACGGAAAGATATACATTTCCAACACGTTTCCTTACCTTTAAAACTCATTATTTCTGTAGGTAAAAGGCCTTGCTGGGCAATGTACTTTTCTGGCCATGGCCGGGAATACTTTTTCGGAAGTTCACCTGTTCCTACGCTTTTAACATTTATCGATGAAGTTTGTCAAAGTCAATCAAAAATACGAGACAATGTGATACCGTAGTAACTTATTATACGAAGATCAAATTATTAAAATGTTTGTATTTATTAAACTAACGTATGTCCTAAAAGTTTTGGCACACAATATTTATCGGTTTTTTTATTTAATGAAGAAATTTATTTAAACACTAACTAGTTATCATAAATTACAACTCAATACTTAACTAAACTATACTATCGAATTATGTGAAGTGGCCCATTCTACTCTACCAGACGCAAATTTCTTCGAATGTCTCTCATGAGGTCCTGGACGGAATTCAGTTCAATTTCCCTTAATTTCTCGTAAATTCGCCGTCTTAATTGTTCCTCATCCTGTGCTTCCCCAGCCTCCATGATAAACCTTTCTAGACAGTACAGCCCAAAAATCCTCTATTGGGCGAGCCTGCGGCAAGTTTGGAGGATTATCGTTTTTGGGAACAAAAGGTATGTGGTGTTGTCGAGGCCAGTTTTGGGTATCTCTTGAGTAATGGCATGATGCTAGGTCTGTTCAAAACATGATATCGTCATTAGCATGATGTTCGCGGACAAACTGAAGCAATTTGGAAAGGCAGTTATCAATATAGCTCTGACTATTCAAAGCTTCACCCCTCACTCTTCCCACAAAAGGTCGGGATACACCCCCTGTTAGAAGCGCACCAGACAAGGATTTTATCTGCGGAATTTCGCTTTATGTTTGTATCCCAACATTGTCAGGGGCATTCCTCACGTTGTTCGTATAAAATCCATCGTTTCCCTTCATTTCAGAATTACTCAAAGTGAAATACTTTTCGTCAACTGAAATAATGATTTTTTCATTGGCAAAATGTACCCGCCTCAGTTGACGACAACATCTTGGTATACGAAGAAGCTGCGCTTGAGAGTATTTGGGGCACTTACGTCTCTTTCGATATTTAAGACCATTCCTCCTCAATTCCAACGATATCGTACTCTTAGAAGATCTGTATTGCCTAGCCAGTCTCCTCGTTGACATTCCAATCTGGTTTTTGCTCTTCTCACCAATCTCTCTGACCTCTGTGCGGTAAATGCACGTGGTCTATCCACTTTTTGGGAGATTCAGACATGGTATTCCCTGCTCGCACTCCGGTATTGTTCTATAAATGGTTCTGCGTGAAATGTTTTCATTTTGGAATATTCGACAGATTTCAGCTTTGGGTATCCGCCCAACTAACTTGTAGATACTTTTTCTTATTTCTAATTTATACGACATCTTAAAGCGAAAACTTCAAAATAAATAAATCTCAACTGACAGTAAATAAAGTAAATAAACTTTTGTTTTCAAAGGCAACTTGATATTATTTTTGTTTTTGTTAAAATTAAAGACAATGAGTTTTGTGCCAAAACTTTTAGGACATACGTTAACCAGAAAACTATTATATGCTCTCTAAACAGAAGTCACTAAAAGATTTATTTTGATCAAAGAAAATATGGTAGACTAAAAACCACTTACAAAAGATGCCACAAGCGTCAGTACAAATAAAGACGGCGTCAACTATCGCTGTCTAAACGCGCGTCGTTTACATCGTGTGCGAGCGACAAAAAAGGAGAATAATTGAAAGTGAGACAGAAGGAGTGTGACGCCGTGGCATCTTCTCTTACTGGCGGGGGCCTCTATCAGTAACATCGTAGGGCATATTTCCGGACTCTTTGTGGATCTTACAGCAAACTCCACCACGGTCCGGAAATACATCGATTTTTCAACATGTTACACACAAAGAATATACTATATTTCGCAAACTGATTAATTAGATATTGCATTAGGAATACACAGAAGTACGGTTTAAAAAAGGTATGTGTTTCGCTCCTAGCTTATAATTAAATTTTTCTAATTATTTCAACTTTGTCTAAAAACAAATTTTCATTACAGGTTTTCCCTTGTCTCTGACATTCTTAGTTTTCATTTACGTTTTGGTGTATTGTGCTAATGGAAATTTAAACTTAGACATTCCACGCGATCAGAGTTTTCTAATTTTGTTGTTGTTCTATTGTTTCGTTTTGAGTTTCACAATACAGCGCATCCTAAATGTTTCGCTTTAACAAACGTAAGTAAAAACCTTTGCAGTTTATAAACTAAGAAGTTGCTATTGTTAGTTTAAAATGACAATTAATTTTATTTCTGATATTTTAAATTTTTTCCCGAACTTAAAAACATATTCTTTGCATTTTACCGTTATTAAAAAAATTGGTGGAGTTAGAATTTCATAAAAATATTTTTTGTAAAATTAAAACACTTTCACCATATTGTCAAGAATTGTTTTTTAGATATTTTTAATATCTAATTAATAAATTAATTCACAAAGGCTTAATAAATAGACAGTGTTGAGGACTTTTTGTATAAAATAATTTTTAAAAAGATAGAATAACGGTTAAAAAGGCATAGTTATGTTAGAATTGTGTTAACAGTTTAAAGCCTAGATAACCCAAGGTTAGTTTATATTTATAAGGTTGCGGACGTATCCTCAACTTTTAGGCGGTTCGAGGTCGGGGACGCAAGGAAGGGCACTCCACGGAGGAAAAGTTGGCAAGACTGGGTAAATCAAAGCTGATGATCAATCCAGTGGCGTCTAGAATTTGCTCATTTCGTTTTGCATTGTTTTGAAGTGATATTTGTTGAAAGATGTAATTCCAAATGTTTTTTATTTAAAGTAAAAGAATTTACAACTTAATAATATTAAAATTTTTTGTGTAAACGGTTGTTCTACTAATACAATAACTGTATATCTCCGGCACTGAACAACATGGCCGAAAATGGGAGATGTGACGTCATAACGTCAAAGCAATATGGCCGAATGTCGTGACCTTATATAGACCGATTTTTGGGATAACCTACATTTAGATCCGCAGTGGCAAAAGAAGCATTTTTCGGATTTACACGACCTCGCGCCAGTAAACAAATGGATGGGTGGACGAACATGCGCCCTTAAAAGCCGTGGCGAAAATACAAACACCGGCACCCCGCGGTACCCTTCGTTCCGGTCTAACCGTGACGCTCATTAGCTACCTTACTTCGAACAGAAAACCAGGACGCCATCGACAAATTCTTTCCGATAATGCGGATGGTCTGTTTGGCGCCATGTGCGTTTACTCTCAACTTGCTTGCGCACAAACCGGTTTTTCGCCCATGAAATGTAACTTTTGTTTCGAGCAGGTTATAACATTAGCAATCTATCGAGATTAGTGGTTTAAAGGCGCTGACAGTACTTGTAAGTTTTCTATTTTTGAAAAGTGATATTCTGCAAAACTCGATTACCTTTTTTGTTTAATTTGTTAGAACATTTTAAAAAGAATTTTTTTGTACAAAACCAAGACCATACATATGATTACAAATTATAATATATATAATTAATAGTTTAAAAAAACTAAAAAAACACGCTTTTATATGCAACTCGAACTAAAAATTAAAAAATAATTTTTCATTAAAAAAATATTTTCACTTCATAGTAAAAAGCGTGGGGTGCTTAATATATTAAATGTTATAATTATTATATTTGCCAATATCTATGATGGAAAAGTTATGAAAAAATAGTAAAATGCACCCCACGCTTTTTACTATGAAGTGAAAATATTTTTTTTAATGAAAAATTATTTTTTAATTTTTAGTTCGGTTGCATATAAAAGCGTGTTTTTTAGTTTTTTTAAACTATTAATTATTTTTCATTTTTTAGTTCGTTATATTGCACAAAATTCTTAATATAACAGTAAATTAGAACATACTAATTAATTAAGCAGCAAAAAGAAAATAACCAGCCCCCTATGAAATGACAATGGTAGCAAATTTTAAAATTTGCAAAAGATTGCAACTCACTAAAAATTTCTTCTTCATTAAGTAGCAAAGTTTCAAATTTTGCCAACAGATGGCACTCCAGGAAATGTTTGGACTGTTGTCAACACTTTGCAATCCACTAAAAATTTCTTCCTCATTTAATAGCAAAGTTTGAAATTTTTCCAACAGATGGCATCCTAGGTGTTGTTTTTATAATATAATGGAATTTTTTTTCCTGGCGATTAAAAAAAAGATAAAGGGATACTGTTTGCAGATTATTGCATTGTCATGGGTCCTTAATACGTGTGCAAAGTTTCAAAGAAATCGAATAGCTGGAAGTTGGTTAAAATTAGGCTCAAAGATTCCGTTACATAGGCAGCCAGATGGATAGATTGATAGATAGATAGATAGTTACAACCCAAGTTAATAAAAGCGTGTTAAAAAAGTGAAACAAGCTACCTATACCAAATATACTGGATGCTATTGGTCTGGAGAAAATCAGTTTGGTAAAGAAATTTTTATTATAGAATTGCGATATTTTTGTTATTTGTCCTTGCTCTCCCCCTCCCCATCCCGAAAAAAATAATAAAAAAACTTTTATTGTCAAGTCACAAATTTTCAAAAATATCTGTTTTTCGAAAATATTATTTAGAGAAAATTTTAACTGGCTATATATTTTTTTAAATTATAGACACATTTCGCTTTAAAGCTTGAATTTTCTCTGGAAAGGGGGGCTGGTTGAAACAATATTTTTTCGCAAATTCAAAATATTTTTTACCAAAATTCTCCTTTTGAGGCCATAGCATCTGCAGATTGTCCACGGATGGGATGAACAAGAGGACAAAAAATTTAGTTTTTCGAAAAAAGTCATTTTTCACAAATTGTTAAAAAAATATCATTTATAAAAGAAAACGTTGATTTAGTATACCGGGTTCGCAAAAACTTGGATTTTCACCAAGGATAATTTACCTTTATTTTTTAATTTCTAAGCAAAATGTCATTAAAAAAGTGTTTTAGAATAAAAATGGTAATCGATAAAATAAATAAAAGTTTCATTGAACTTAATTATATGCAGAAAACGCTTGATTATATTCGTTTACAGCTAAGAAAAATGTGTTGTGTAGGAATTTAGAAAGTAGCAGATGTTTGAAGAAAAGCATATTATGAGAGTTTTTACTATAAAAATTGAAAATAATTAATTTTTGATAACTCTAAAATCAATTTCATGAAACTTTTTGATACCCATGTAACATTAATAAAGTGATGCAAAATGCCATTCTAAATACATTTTCTAAACTATATTCTGCTTAAAAATAAAAGTAAGAGGTAGTTTAGTTTGGAGAAAAATTTGTTTTCAAATTTTTGCAAACCCTGTAACAATATTTCTCTTTGTGAATTAATTATATTTATTTTTACAAGCAAATATTTTTGTAGAGAATGACTTTTTAAACAAATTTAATTTTTTCGTTCATTTGTCTTTTTGTAAACCAAAGTCGGTCTACATAAGGTCACGACATTCGGCCATATTGCTTTGACGTGTTATGACGTCACATCTCCCATTTTTCGGCCATGTTGTTCAGTGTCGGAGATATACACTTTATTGTATTAGTAGAACAACCGTTTATACAACAGTTTTTAATTATTATTAAGTTGTAAATTCTTTTACTTTAAATAAAAACATTTGGAATTACATCTTTCAACAAATATCACTACCAAAACAATGCAAAATGAAATGCGCAAATTCTAGACGCCACTGGATTGATCATCAGCTTTGATTTTACCCAGTCTTTGCCAACTTTTCTCCGTGGTGCCCTTCCTTGCGTTCCCGACCTCGAACCGCCTAAAAGTTGAGGATATGTCGCAACCTTATAAATTTAAACTAACCTTGTTTGTAGAACCTAATCCGTGAAGAGTCTGTAGATATATTTGGTATCCACGTTTTAATTTTTAAATAAAAATAATTGGGAAATCCTAGGTACGCACTTGATCAATATTAACTCTAATGTTTATTATATTGCTAAACCCTATATCAAAAAATTTCAATAGTTCTTGTAATACCTAAAATACCTGTATAAGAATAAAATCATCAGGATATCTTATATTTTGCTATTTATGTTGGCCAGTAATTTTTGGCCCTCACCTTTCATTGTACTACAGCATATTTACTAGTTGGCGCTGGCAACCGAATCCGGTTTTTCGGTTATCCGGTTAACCGGTTTTTGGTTAATCGCGGTTTTGGCCAAAACCAAAAACCAGTATTCGAAAACCGGTTTCGAATACCGGTTAACCGGTATTTGAAAGCCGGTTTTCGAATACCGGTTAACTGGTTTTTAAAAACCGGTTTTCGAATATCGGTTTTTCGGAAAATCGGTTTTCGAATAAAGGTTTTCTGGATATTCGGACCATAATCGAAAAGCTGTTCTTCGAATATCAATTATCAGGTTTTTGGTTAATTGCGGTTTATATATAAAAAAGAGAAAACCGTTTATTGTGTAAAATCGGATATTGGTTGACAGATTATACAGGGTGGTTCATTTAACCTTAGACAGGCAAATAACCAGAAAACGGCGCATTTTAGAAGAAAATGTTTCTTGTAAGAATTGTTTGAAATAAAGGGGCAAATTTAATGGTATTATAAAATAAAAACTACAACTTACTATAATAATACACTAAATTAAAATTTCAAAATCACCACTTTTCGTTTTCTGTTTTTTATTAACCAATAAACCAAGAAAAACACCGAAAATAGAATACCGATTTTAAATAAAGAGGAAAAATAAATTATGTATGTACGTATGGAATTTTTACATCACCTTTTAGAATCTTGCATTTTATTAACAGGGATGTTAAATTTTATTCTTATTTATATTTAACCAATTTCTTTTGAAGAATATTCTAGGATGAATAATGATTATCACTTAATACCACAGCTCATGGACAAATCCGTAATCAACGCAAAAACGATTAATAGAGAATAATTACCTTCCGATTTTCTGTTAACTGTGGTTTAGAAAAGCCTTTTTCGGTTTTGAGAACCGTTTTCTATTTTAAAGACCGTTTTAGGTTTTCGGTTTTAAAAACCGATATCGGTATATCGGTTTTGAAAACCGGTTTTTAAATATTCGGTTAACCGGTTGTAACCGAAACCGGTTTTTTTTTAAAAACCGGTTAACCTGGTTTTGTTTTTTCCGGTTTTTGCCAGCCCTAATATTTACTCTTTGGTAATACTATACTAAAGTTTGCCGGTTTAGAGTACGATCTTAGCAAATTTGCTTTCTCTTTAGTTAATTCACTATCAGCAAGCTTCTGTTTATTTTAATTATTTTAACTTCGATAGAAAACGAACCCTCGTTAAATTGTTTGTCTCTTTGTCTACGGCATTTCTAGTTTTTGTTTACCTTGGCTGTGTGCTGATAAAATTTAAACTTAGAAATTCTATTCTATAAGACTTTTGCAACTTGAGTATTTTATTTTAACACAGAAAAATAAAGTAAAAATTATAATACTGAAAGGGGGGATTATATTTGTCAAAAAAAACTGCGTTTCTAAAATGACACGAAAAGGTCATTTTGTCTACTTTTTTTATTCCTATCTTTGTGATTGTTGATTGTAGACTTACTATTAAAGTTAAGCAATCTAATATAATTTAAAAAGTCAAGCATAAGTAGGGTAGGATATTATTAAAATTTTGTTTTCCTCAGGATGTTTTCAAAAATCCTGAATATCCTAAAAACCTTTCAGTTTGGTATACGGATCGCTGATAAAACATACATTATTTTTACTCCTATAATCCAAAAATAAGTTAATATACAGGGTGTCCCATTTAAAAAACACAAGTCTAATATTGATCCCTTTCTGGAGCACCCTGTACAATTCGAATATGCAGGATGGCCCATTATAGCCATGAAGATAAGTTTAACATGCTAACATGCTACATTTTGTGCTGCTAAAATAAATGAAGGTATCATTTCTGCAGTTAATGAATTATGGTGAATACATGGACCTGGTATTTTAGTTCCTAAAATTCCACACCACATATTAAACCCAAAACGTTTTTGATGTTTCGATATTTTCTTAACACGCGGATTTTGTTGAGCCTAGTAATGCGTATTGCGTATAAAGACAACAGTAACAATAAGAACAATTACTCTAAAAACAACAACTTGACAAACAGGGTAATAACGACAAATACTATTTTATAATGATAATTAATTATGTTGCAGATACGGTAACAGGTATTAACGTCCAAGCATTTGTTTGCAAGGCCTACTTAAAAATAACTTGAAAGAAATAGAAAAATGCAATTTTTCTTTTAACTAAAAATTAAAATATGACATGTGATACATCGTTAAATTTGTAATAAAAAATGGGATCAGATACAGGGTGTACTTTTGTTTCGAGCTATATAAAAAATAAAGTTGATGATGGTTTTTTGAAAACGAAACGTCGGGTATAAAATCTAAAAATACTATCATGTAGTAGCTAAAAAGTGCCAATAAAAAAGTGTTATTAGTTTTTATATCTCTTTAAATAAAGTCAGAAAAAAATTAAAATCGATATAGTCAAATTTTGCATCTGGCTTACGGTCTATAACGTATTATACCAAGATCAAATTAAAAAGGTTAATATTTATTAAACTAAAAAAAATATTGGTAAAGAAAGACAGCACTATTAAGTGAGAGAGAAACCAATAGCCGTTGACTATAATTGGTGTGCTTCAGGGCCGTATTAACTGTTTGAGGCGCCCTAGGCTAGAATTCCCGGAGCGCCTATTTCCCAAAAGAAACCAGAACTAACCGGAAAAAAGGTCATTCCCTCGTTTTCGCGCGACTATTTCATTCCAAAGCACGTCCTTATTCACAGAGAAATGAGTCATCAAAAATCCCCACCCGACCCTAAACTTTTTAAAAACTCCCTGTCTAGCGCCTATTACTCCCCTGTCTGGCGCCTATTTTTTTATGGCGCTTTCGGCTGTAGCCTAGTCAGCCTAATGGATAATACGGCACTGGTGTGCTTTAGATACCAAGGAACGTCCTCAATGTTTTAAAAAAATTGCTAAAATAAACATCAAACATTTTATTGTACCTATATATTTAGTTAATATTTGTTACATTTAATATGTTATACATTTCTTATTATACGGTGATAAATACTTTAAAATAGTTTTTTTACCTAAACTAAGAAGTAACCCTTCGAATCGAAACTATATTTATTTTAAATGTTTTGGAAGCTGTTGCCTCCAAAACTCTTGCCTAGCATTTAAATATTCAACAGTTTCTGAATGCATTTCTCGATAGTATTGTCGTTTTCTTTAAATTTACATTTTTATATCAGGATTATGCATTAAATTGTCTAAATAATCCTTGTCCGGTGCAAGTTCCCTTAGTAACCTACTTGGTTTTGAGGTTTTAGCTCTACCCTGACGACTTCATCAATTAGCAGACCATCAAAACGCTAGTTGTTTTAAAAATCAGTGAAACTCTAATTTTTAAAGCAAGTTTTGTTTTACTAACGTTTTAAATAAGTTTCGTTCAAAGCTGGTGCCTTTATATTGCAAAAGAACCATTGGCCAAAATCCGCAATAGAACAACCACCGCACATCAGAGGAGACAGAGTTACAATTTTTAAGGATTAGAGAACCCCAACTAAAAAATTTTCAAAAAGGTATGACCCGCCTATTACCATCACAACAGAAGTCGTCGGAAACTTTGGAAATGGCGGAATTTACGGGCTTTGCCGTTTGCATCGCCACGCGCCCCGTGCTTGAGCTTCGAGTCTATATAACCAAAGAATACCAATCCATAGAACCCCACAACTGAGATTTCAGCGTACCCTAAAAATTTTTGAAAGGTACCTACCGGCTGACCAACAGATTAAGGCGAAAGTAGTACGACGTCGCTTTTGCCCCAATACGATTACTATCAGAAATTGATAGCGAGTCGCTGACGAGCAGTCGGCCTGATCAGTTAGAGTGAGGATATACGCAAAAATTTGTTAAAAAATAAAAACTCCGATAAATGGACCCAGTATCCATAAGATTAGTAAATTTTATGATTTCAGGGCCTAGGATATATCGAGGGGTTTTTGACAAAGCATCGTACGCGACTTTCGCCCAGTTTTATCAGGAAACAGTTTATTCTTCCCATCTGCGTTATTTTAAAGAAAGAGCGAGATCTAAATGTTTTTATTTTAGATTTCTTCTTAATTTGAATTACAAAACAAACATATTTAACATTTAATGTCAAAGTTTTCCAGAATCTCCCAAAAAACAGCAT